>NQFO01004585.1:0-10129 GCA_003991265.1 Pseudoperonospora humuli | reverse complement strand
GAGAGAGCTTGCAGCGACCACAGCACAGATTTTCACCACTGGCCTGTAATCTGCTGAGCAGGTGTCCAAACCACATGCTTGTATAGAAACTTCCTCAATTTTGATGTAATCGAAATGAAACCGAAACGAGCAAATTCGTCTTCAATTGGCGCAAAATAAGATAATATCAGCCAATAATACGCACTAGCTGTGAAGCTGCAAAACAAAAAGAGGTCAAAAAGGGTGCCGTAACAACTTATGAGCAGCACTGTAATACAAACACAAATGAGCTTTCTCTTATATCACTGGCTAAAAGTCCCAAGAGAATAAGTATCTATAAAGTCCCTTGCGCTCATGTTCACCTCGAAAGCGTTGACTGCGCTGCGCTGTGTGGCCTCGACGGCCATCTGTCGATCATCGGTACACCTTCCACGTGCACGTACACAACATCGTATTTTAAGTATGCCGCTACTTAGCCGCGCGTTTTGTCAAGTAAAGTTTACGTTTGTGGACGGCGAAGGCGAGAGGACGACGGTGACGGCGAATGAAGGCCAGTCATTACTGGACGTAGCCCACGAACATGACGTCGAGCTTGAAGGTGCGTGTGGCGGAGAGTTAGCCTGCTCAACGTGCCACTTGGTGTTTGAACAACGTATCTTTGAAGAACTACCGGAGATGAGCGAAGAAGAGGAAGACATGCTGGACTTAGCCTGGGGCCTCACGGACACGTCACGACTAGGCTGTCAGATCCCAGTGACGAAGGCCATGGAGGGTATGACAGTGCAGATTCCGGACGAAGCTGATAACCTCATGTAGTAGAATAGATAGATCTGCTCTAGAGTCCAATGAACGAGCAAGAGATTCGTGTAGACAGATAACCTTCCGTCCGCTTAGAGCACATCGCTCATGTTTCCTAGTTGTTTTTCCAGGGTCTGTACAAGTCTTTCAAGGTAATCTTGCTGTTGAATCATGCCGCTGAGCTTGGCTTGGATCATCTCCAGCTCGCTCTCGGCAGCCTGCGAGCGGAAGGAACTAGAAAAGTCCGTGTTGAGCTGCGAGATGCGGTTGAGCGTCGTCTCTGCAGTGGAGATTGCAAGCTGATGCGCCGTGTCAATGGCCATAGATGCATTCGTTTTCTCAAAAGAAGTGATCGAAGTGTTGGTCGGTTCGGCCTTTAATTGCTTCGGAATGGTTTGTGTACGTTTCTCCACGATGCGAGCAATACGCTGCTTCATGGCTGGATAATGCGTCAGTGCAATGAGAAATTTCTCGCGAGTCAGCATGCGCAGCTCACAGAAGCAAAGTGTGCGGACGGTGGCTGTACGCAGACAATTTTGATTCAAAATGGCCATCTCACCAAAGTACTGCTTCTGCCCAAGCCGACGAAGTTGTACACCAGACTTGACAATCTCGACCACACCACGAAAGATAAAGAACATTTCTTCGCCAATCTCACCTTCGAGGATCACTTCTTCCAATGGTGGAAAGCAAATCATGCGCATGCTTAGAGCGAGTTCCATTAAAAAATTGTGATCGGCCCCAGCAAAGAACGGCATCTTGTTGAGGACGCTGTCGTTGATGGCAAAAGCAATCTTGGACCGCAGCAGTGCGGATAATTCGGCTAAGATTTTGCCTTCATTGATCAACTTGGACTCAGCTGAAATGCGTGCGTTAAAGACAAAGTCACGAATCTCATAGCGTAGCTGCATGGGCAGCTCTCGGGCTTCCATGTAGTCGTTGAGTTCGTCCATTCGGAGCTGGAATTGGCCATTCGGACCATTCAAATTTGTCACCATGGCCACGACATTGGTGATGCCATAGGCAAAAATCCACGCACCAACGATCATGGCGACGATGGCAAAGATTCGTTCATGTGTCGTTGTTGGATGCACGTCGCCATAGCCTACTGTTGTCCTGCGGTTCATTAGTGTGAAGTTCAAGTTTACTCAAGTGCTGAAAACACTAAGTCACGTACATGGTCATGGTGGCCCAGTAAAAGGACGTCACGTACTTTTCGTACAAACTCTTATCTTGAAGGTTCATGGCGACAACCCATCCATTGTCCTCATAGTAGCTTACGAGAAAGAAAAAACAGCTTTGCGGCAAGACGTGATCAGTAACAATGTCCTCTACGCTTCCAAGTCACGACGTTTTACCTGAGCCAATGCGACGTAAAGCACACGAGCATGCCGAATTTGAAGATACTGCTTACTGTCGAACGCAGGAGGAGTGCGTAGTCAAGTCTAGGACAAAGACGACGTGCGTCAAAACGTCAATGACTGACACAAGTCACTGCATCTACTGCTACCGACCGATTGAGAATGCGCGTGATGGTAAGCATTCGAACTAGACGAAAAAGACGAAAGAGTCGAAGCATTCGCGCAAGTTGCGGGATACGAAAGTATGAGCTTTGGATAAGATACAGCGGGAAGGCCGAAATGAAGTCAAGCAGGAACCATGTCTTGATGTATTGTCGAGCAATCACCAGAAACCTCACTTCCAGTCGGCCACGCTCCTCATAGGCTGACAAGAAATTGACAACCTGGAAACAATGAGGCCTTGTTTGGCGTCTCAGACACAGGGACAAAGTACTTACGATATCGGCAATGAAAAAGGCGTCAACAAAGCGCTGAATGTAGTCGAGAGCTGCTAATGTTTGGGGCACAGAAGTTCCAAATGACAATTGAAACTATGGTATGAGTTAGCATTGCGATGTCTGAGAGAAGAGGAGCAAGTGCTTGAGACGTACAGGGATACTGAAAGAGTTGTCTACATGCACGTAATGGACAGACAACTTGGTCAGTAGGTACACGACTTGCAATCAGCTACAAATGCACACGTACGGCAAATGAAGAGGACAGAGATGAGGTCCCATCGTAGCCGAAACTTGCCATTTGGTGAAATAATGTACTTGGGTACGGTCGACTCGTCAAATTCCTGCTTTGTCTGATCAATGATGAGTGCATTCTTGGACACCGTCTCGACAAAGTCCAGAGCCTCCGCTGTGACCACACGACAGTTGTTAGCTCTAGCATCCTAGAGCATGCCAATGTACACATTACCTGGAGTAAGGTCGTCCATATCGCGCTCGAGTCGATGGTCACGAAAGTCGTTCATTTTGCCTCCAATAGGTTTTACTACTGCCACTTTCGCTCGGTTCTTGACTTTGCGAATCATGTCCCGCATAGTCACGAGTTTGGTCGAGCTTGTCTGCACAACTTGTTCATACAAAGTCATGCGTCGCAAATGCTCCGTAATCGGTGGCATCCGCGATGCTGCCTTTGCCCGTAGTTCATTCTGTGCCAAGCGCATTTCTTCAATGGGCGAAAGTCCTGTCATATGAGCGCGCTCTGCCTGTCGAGCCATAAAAGGTGACTGCGACATCGTCTTGACTCGAGAGGCAGTAGACTCGACTTCTTCACGCCGCTCCGATTGTTTCGTATGCATCTTGTACAAGGCAGCACAGCCGCGTGAAGACTCCGATTATCTCAAAGTGATCGAACGTCGTTCGTTTCGTCAATTTAACTATCAAGGCTTGAAAGCTACCAATACTGAAAAAACTAATTGCAGCTGTAATGACGACTGTCTAATACCTGAGCGAGAGGAAGCAGGCAACGCCAGCCTTGATCCAATAGTCTTGATCGGCAAATTGGATTTGAAGGTTCGTCTCCGATACAAGAGAATTCCGACAAATGGTCTTCTTGTCCGATGGGATTTCGATCCAAAAAACGAAATTGGTCGAATGGCCAGTGGTTGACAACGTTCCGGTCCGTGTAAGGATCTTGTAGACTGGACAGCGGTAAATGCCGCTCGGTGGAGCTTGGCGATCCTGCGTCGGTAGTAAATGCACGACTGGCATTCGAGCAAAGAGTTCCTTTGGGATGGGATCGACAAGGGAATGGGTGAGTCGATTCCATCGAGCTCCTTCAAGAAAGAGACCAGTTATGTAGCAACCTCCATCTGCTGGTTTCTCCGCGATACTGTCAGGGGATTGATCTTGCATTAGAAAGGCAAAAGACAGTGAGTCGATAGCCAAGCTGAACTGCCGAGCATGGTTTTGAAGGATTCCCGTGAGAAAACCTTGGGGAAAGAAGAATCCCGAGAGCCAAAAGACTGGGGGAATTCCATCCACGACCCACGTCGTGAGGAAACGCAAGCGATCAAGCAAATCATCGACCCAGCCGCCAAGTGCCTTTAGAGAAGGATAGGCTTTTTTCTCCCATTGGGGTGGGATTTTTTGGTTAAACAGACAAGTTGCTGTTGCTTCAAGCTCAGGTGACATGACACTAAGGCCGCGTAAAGCACGCTGCAGACTTGAGAGCGAGAGCTGAAGAACTTCAAGGAGCGCATTGTAGCGCTGGACCTCTTGCACCAGTACGGCGTTCATGGATTCTTCATACAAGACTGGATAACGCAGACTAATGTGCTCAACTTGAAACAATGGCGGGAGTCGATCGATGATAGCTTGGGCCTGCTGCTCAATGAGACTTTCACGCGACTGGCCCCCCGCGCCAGCTCCAGCACGTGGTTGAAGGGCTAAAATGATGTCAAAGGTATGAAAGGTTTCAGCGAGTGCACACGTAATGTTGGCATTGTCGTGCATTCCAAAGACCTCGGGCTCTGGGTTCAACGGCAAGTTGTCAATGTACTTCAAGTAGCTAGTGAGTGGATCAGCCGGATCTGCTGTAAAGGAATAGTATGAGCTACTGGACGAAAACTTGTAGCCTTCTTGTAGAATGCCAGGGGTCATGAAATCTTCGAGGATGACATCAATGGTCCGCATATCCTTATCGTCGGTCACGCGGCCACCGTAATTGACGACCGCCGTCATCACGCACAGCACTTTGTAGGGCACTTCATCGTAAAAGTCCAAGAACATTTCAAGTTGGGCTCGACTGATGTCGTAGTCCGTATCGTTGAAAGCATAAGGAATGTTCCACCCCAAGGGCCCAAAGCGCTTGCGTTCAATGACAAGTGCATGAAAGAAACTCAGACCAAACAAGAGCTTGCGGAATTGCTCTGGCTTGGAAGTTGCCTCCAAACTCTCCTTTGTCAGCTTCATGTAAGAATCACGTAGATTTGCACGTATCCCCTTGGGTGGTTCCTTGGTCATTTTCACGCCATTCTGCAAGATTGAGGTTGGAAACGCAGTACTTGGTTTGCTTGTCAACCACAGTCGAAAGTCACGGTGTGTAGTATCAGCAATGAGTTCATCACAAATGCGCTCGAGATGGGGCATCCAGCTGCTCGCCAAGTGGCAGTTTTGCAAGAGCACCCACTTGCCGCTCACGACCGCTTCTTCAATCAATTTTGTGGCTAAGGGTCCTTGGCCTTGACCCAAGGAAATGGAGTGAAGTTTGCGGTTCATTTTCATCGTCTCGGCAAACGCCAGGAGCTCTTTGGCGGGGTCAGAACCAGTCGACAAGACAAAGATGATAGGAGTCGTGACTGTCGAGTCGGCAAAGGAAGCCACAAGGTCAAATGGCGGTGGTTCGATGAACCTGCGACCAAGATGTTCGACCACAAAGTTCTGCATTGCTACCGTCATTCGATCGGGTCTTATGCAACGCAGTACGCACAGTTTCTGGAACGAGTTGAGCGAGAGGTCAAAGTCCGACGGTAGTCGCTCAAGCTGTGGATCGACAGAGTCAAAGACTTTACGCCACTGTGGCGTCTTGGTGGTCAGCGATACAATTAACGTGTCAAAGGCTGACAACGTTGACAAGGCACACACTTCTCGCCACATTCGGTCTTCAATCCAATTCGTAGCTGGATTCGGTGCTTCACTAAAGCTGAGAGTAGAGCCAGAGATAAGGAATCGCCATTCGAGTAGGTCAATCTTCTGTGACCCCATCAACAATTTGATAGTGAGAAGAAAGGCAAAGAGCAGTTTGTGTTCCTCAAAGAGCGAGCGACAAATGTTTCGATAGAGAGCGTACGTTGCCGACTCGTTGAGATATTCAAGTCTCATCTCGAGTTGCTCACTCTCCGTGGCGCTGTGTATGCTCTTGACGAAGAGCGATAGAAACCATGGCAGCGAATACTGGTACATTGGGTCGACAAGGGCCAAATCGGCAATGCAAAAGAAGAGCAAGGATGCACGAAAGGCGACGCCACGATACCGTTCACGTGATTCATCAATGGCCTTCTCCGTCACTTCAGCTTCGTCCATCTTTTCATTAATGTCTTCCGACGTCACCTTTGCCTTGCCCAACGTCTCAATGAGCTCGGTATCGTCGAGAATATTGCCCTTGGAATTCGCCAACATGTAGAGAATCTTGTTTTCAATCTCTACAAGCTCAGCTTTCATGCGTGCATTGGCCACGACGAGTGAATTCTTCTTGTCTGCCAGTTCCGGCATTTCTTCTTGAACGACAACACTTAGCGCTTGATCCTCGAGTCCTTTTGGGGTGATTGTGAAATTCAGCAAAGTCACTTTGACCGACATTTCAGGAGGATAGTGTGGATTCGGCAGCTTTGTCGTCATGTAGAAGCGAAAGGCGGGGTTATAAGGCACGGTGGCATCGCCCAGCTTCATGACCACTTGACCGCCTTGACGGAATTTGTTCTGGAGTAACAGAGGCTCCAACGTTGCGTCCAAGCTCTCTCCTAAGTTTTCGAGCAAAATCCATTTGCCAAAGCGAATGCCGTTCTCGAGCGTCTTGAGATATCCTTTATCACTTTGTTTGACAACATCAAGCCCATTCTCCGACGCATCTTTGCCGAGATTCTTAAGAAAACGATTCGCTTGGCCTTGTGGATCAATGAGCAGTGCCCATCGTCTTGACCGTGCCATGATCAAGCCGTTCTGGATGGACAAGTGATCGGACGGTAAACCAGCAATCTGCCAACCTCGTACCTTGACGGGTTCTGCCAAGGTTGTGATGATATTGCAGCCTTTTGTGTGTCGAAGTTGAAGCTTTTCCAATGCCGTATACCACGTCGAGACGCACGAGTCCCGGAATTCGCTCGTAAAAGTGCCCAGATAGCTGATAGTAGCTGCAGAGATGACGACATCGCCGAGGAGGTTACTGTAGTCAAGGTTGAGCTGTCGAATGGTAGCCGCCCATCGTGTTTCTTCGCCACCCAGTAGACCAATGAGCTTAAGTGCCGAGTCAAGACGGATCTCGCATTGATGAACATCGTGCACGAGCTGATCTTTCTTGTCCACGGCAGCATTGTAATGATGCTCAAGCTCGGCAAGACGCTCGACAACAGCTTGTAAACGGGCTTTGGCATCGGCAAGCACACGCATGGTGACGTCCAGTTCCGTCTGAGCTGCTGCAAGCACAAGTTTCTTGGGCTCGACCATCTTAGCAACATTGTAGTACGTATGCATGGCACGAACCCACATGCAAATGGCTTCACAAGCTACACTAGCCTTCCTCACAGCAGCTGGAGAAAACTCTTCCATCTCAATGTACCGATCAAGCTCTTGAATGATCTTGTCCCCAATGTTTTCCTTGTCAAACTTGAGCATATCGTCCATCAACTTTTTGGCATTCCCAAGGATTGTCTTTTGTGCACTCTCCCAATAGTCCTTGACCTTCTGACCTGCCTTGTCGGGATCGGCCTTCATGGTCGGCTTAATGCCAAAGATGATACACGCTGCTTCCATTGTAAGCTTGACACCATGCGGTGGGTTCTTGAGAGCCTTCACTTCGTCAATATCCGACTTTTTGAGCCGATTCAGACATTGCACGGCAGCTTCCAGTGCCGGCAAAGCTTCGTCGAGATCTCGTTGGGCGTCATCGGCCATTTCCTGCGTTGCCGCAGCTTTCTGGTTGGCAATTTGCTCCTCTTTCTCCACCACAGCTTTGGTCTCGTCGGCATCTTTCTTATCAAGTGTAATCTGCTTCATCATATCTTCCACTTCCCTCTGTGTCTTCTCAAGCTGTGGCTTTAGTGCCACAAGCTGCTCTTGCATCCCTGCGACCTGCTCCTTTGTAGCAATGATCTTATCCACCCCATTTTGTAAACGCGAGCGCTTGGACTGCACTTCGTCACGCTTTTGCAACAACACCGTCTTGAACGTATGAAGAAGTTCGAGATAACTCGTGGGCGTCACGTAGTTGAATCTGCGTAACTTGTTGAAAAAGTCGACGGAGGCACGTTCGACGCTTTGGTGAATTGTCTGAAAGATGCTCACAACGGCTTGGAATGCAGCGGCCTTGGCTTCCTTTGCTTGGACCGATTCCTCCTCTTCAGCTTGCAACGTTGAGGTGTCGGATAGTTGAAAGTCACTCGAGGCTAAAGCACTCGCGGCCACGGACTGCAAGGCCTCAGCTGGCCATTCACTAAACCAATCGATCGTACAGCAATTGACCAAGGACGGAAACATTCGAATCCGATCCCGAAAGAGACTACCCAATGGACTCATACACAGCACAAGATGCAAGTTTTGTTGTACAAGCAGAAGGTATTGCGCATACGTGTTGAGCTTTGTCGGCGGTAGACGCTTCTTGACACATGCTGCGCGACAGTGGTGGCTAATGACGTCAAGATCTTCGGGTCCATACAAGTTGGGGACATCTCCGGAATTGAGAAGGTTGTTGATGTCTTCAAGCATAGTTTCATGCACAATCTGGACGTCCGAGAAGAGAAAGACCAGAGGAGTCTCGTCAATCCCAGCTTTCATGAGGCACTTTTTCAAATCCTCTCGCCATTCCGCGACGCCATATCCTTTCGAAATTTCAATCTGCGTACACGCGTATTCGGCCATGTACGCTGCTAAGCGTGTCAAGGACTGGCGACCACTTCCACCAACACCAAGAAGCAGCGCATTGCCTTGTGGCTGTCGAATGACACGTGCAATCCGTGAAATGTGCTCAATAGCGTTCATAAAGAGCACGAGATTCATGGGAGCACTGCTTTCTGCATTGTAGTCGTTCAGATATTCCTCCACTTGTGTTTGCAGCTTGTCTACATCCACAATCTCTTCGTACACTTTGCTCTCAGCGCCTGGCACCATAAAGTCACCGTAGAACAAGGTGCGAGTCGGATGGACGAGATCCCACGACGCTTTCTTCACCACGTCAATGTCTGGTGCTCCTGTAATGCCCAGCAAATCACCAAACACAGTGGCCACTTGGGTCTGTAAGAGGTCCATGAACCAGTCGTGATCGCTCTCTGTCGTGAATCGGTCCTTGAACACGCGCATGTTTTCATGCACCCAGAGACGCAGCAGTTGCTCAAGCTTTGTAATGCGCTTGGCATCGCCCATAAGTACTCCTTGAAACACTTTGGCAAGGTCACGTAGATTGAAAGTGTAGTGCGACTTAGCAGGAGTTGGCAAAAGCTTTGCCATGACGGTATTGTAAATCACAATGGACGTTTGCACGAGTTTCCTTGTAATGTCCGGCGACCGAAGATCTTCCGAGAAATGCGTGAAAAAGCTGCTTACAATGGTCTCAAACACGATGGCTTTGCTTTCGTTAGCCATCTCAGTGTAGCCGACAATGTTGAAATGACGTACAAAGCGCTGCGTGATGGGGTTCCGTCCGCCTCCAGGAGGGCCCATGGAGCATACAAACACGACGTCGATGATTGACCGGAACGTCAGGAGTTTACGGTCGTACCAACCGCCTTGATCAAACCATTGCCGTAGAATTTCAATCGGTGGCTGGGCAAAGTATTCCTCCTGCTTGGGCATGTTGAGATCATCGACGTAGATGATAAACTTCTTGCCTGCAGGCGGTCCAAACACGCCTTTCCTTCGTTTCTCCATCTTGGAATCAATAAAGTCTTGCGTCTGATTGGCACTGCTTTGAGCTGAGAACGCCATGCTCAAGGGTAGAAATTTGTCCGGATCTGACTTTGCCAAGAACTGGTTCACGTTGATGGTCTTGCCAGTCCCTGTTGGGCCAACAATCAGGAGGTGTACTCCTAGAGGAAGCATCAGGTTCATTAAATACGTCGAGCGCACAGAGTCATTCGTAGGCACGACCAACTCGGAGAACGAAGCGGACGAATCGATGGTAAACGCTGGAATTGTCTCTAACCAGGGCACCCACGTCTCGCTCCCCAAGTCGAAGAGATAATCGTAGACTTGTCCGCTGGATGGAAGAAGCTTTTGCACATTGTTGCCAATGAGTTCATGACGTAGATACGCATCAAAGCGAGCCCGTCCGGCATCGTTCCCCGTTGCGCC
>NQFO01004583.1:0-14341 GCA_003991265.1 Pseudoperonospora humuli | reverse complement strand
GCTCTAGACCTTCCACAGCAGCCGAACGTAATATATGCTGGAAACCAAGCAGAATGATGGTAGAAAGGCAACGAGGTGCGTCTTCCGTTCAAAGGATCTCCTGAGATTAACAAGTTATTTGGGTTCATGAGCTCGACCTGCACTCCGTTATCCAGATCGAAGGATTTCAATCTGTCAAATCTACGGCAAAACGACTCAAGACGCGGCTACAAAGCACTTTATTACTCGAGAATCGTGACGCGTCCTTCGTGCTCCGGATATGCCAGCAATCGCTTCTTCATCATAAAGTCGGCCACGACCTCGGGGATCTTCGCAGCCTCGCGCAAGATCTCGCCCTTAAGCCATGACGAGCAGCCATCACCGCCATTAGCAACAAACTTGGACGTGGCCACAAGGAGCTGCGTTTCCAAGTCCACCGGTTCGCCATTGCTGTCGAGTAGTTTGGTGATTGAAGGCGGATTTGTATGCATATCGACGGTCAAGCTTAGTCCTGATACATGAGGGTGCGAACCGCTCTGCTGCGGGTATTTGTACAAATGCTGAATGAACGCATCACATAGATCGCTGGCTTTGATTCGTACGAGAACAGCGGGGCGAGGAAAAGGCATCTCGTGCTTCAGAATTCCCGCTGTAATGCTCGACTTGGCGGGATATTCTTTGTCACCACGAATAAAGCCTCCATTGATAAAACCCACATCAGCGTTCAATTCACTGCGCAAAGCATCTGCGATCAAGTTGCCTCCATTGCTTTCTCCAGCTCGCAAGAGAGCTGTTCGAGTCGACAAGGAGGTTGCCAAAGTAGCCAACACGCGCTCATTGTCTTCCGAATCGTCTTCGCTTGCCATTTGATGCATGTATTTGTAAAGAAGTTGCTGGCATGCTGGTTGTGGTGGCAGGTATGCGTTTGCAATCATGCTCCATTGTGGCAAGACGGTAAGTCCACGTTCAGGATGTTCAACCGACTTGGTCAGTTCAAACTCGAGCTTTGCCAGCCAGAAAGCATTCTGTCCTGACTTGTGGATAAACGTTTTGCCTTCGTACATCGTAAACGGCTCGTGGTCGTGTCCACCGAGTATCAAATCGATGCCAGGTACTTGACGGGCCAACTTTTTGTCCTGCGAGATCGACAGATGTGTGAGTGCCAGGATGAAGTCCGCTCCTTCAGCTTTTAACGTGCTGACACATCGTCGCGATGTGGAGAATACATCGTCAAATTTGATCGTATTGCCTGGAAACGACAGCGTTGGAGTCTCCTCGGTGCACACGCCGAATATTCCTAGCTTGAGTCCGTCTTTCAAAACGATGATCTCTGTATCCACGACCCCTTTAAGCAGCGCACCCGATGCAGAATCAAGCACATTGGATCCAAACCATTTCGCGGTAGAGTCTCCCATGCGCATCTTGAGCTCGTCAGCGCCAAAGTCGAACTCGTGATTGCCCAGCACCACATACTCAATGCCCAGATGGTTCATCAATTCAATCATATGTGCTCTACAACGCATAGACACACACAATAGTTCGTCTACAGTAAGTAGTCGACATTGCACAGCCATCGTGGATTTCAGAATTTAGACCCACGCACCCCTTGAAGCGTTCGGCGATCTCCGATCCAGAGAGAAAGTCTCCATTCAGCGTGACCAACAGCGTCACGTCGTCGGATACTAAAGCTTTCTGTTGCTCCAGCAGCGTTGCAAATTCTGCGATACCTCCGTGTCCGTGCTCGTTTGGCATCATTTCATACACGTCATTGACGGACAGAAGCACAATTTTGGCCTTTTGAGCATCTGTGGGGTGTTTCTCGGGCTCAAAAGTGGTCGAAACGCAGTTTGAAGTTACTTTGCCTGTGGTCGGTGAAGGTGGAGGCGCGTCCGTCGTCTCCGTCATGGCGTCTGTCGTCTCTCTCTACGGAGTGGAGCAATTGAATCTTGGGTTGGGAGCGAAGCCGTACAGACTGACGGCCTCCCCTTCAACGTCTTTTGACTGGATAAAACGCGGTTCTAGCGCGTTTGATTGGCTCAATGTGCGCTCGGCATATCGCATCGTCATTTGCAGCTCCTTGACAATGCTTCAATAAATTGCAGCACCATTCCTTGATGCGAGATATCATGCCGCACTTGGTCCATTGAGCGACATTCGAAAGTGCATCGATACAGCGTCATGCAACTGGTTGTCGTAAAATCGCCAGGTCTTCGATTCCAGCAGGCGTACGACGACTTCTCCCTCTTGATCGTCTTCTTCAATTTATCCACCAAGTCAAACACGTCCATCCGCACCAAGAACGCGCTTCCCGTTACGCCAACGATCGCACAGAAGAGCTTCTCCATCTTTCCTCGAACCGGAAAATTTTGGAATGAGGAAGAAAGGAGGAAGAATTTCTGGGGGGCGAGGCGCTGGTCCGAACTAATCTTTGACGTAAACACTGCCGGCGTAATGTTCCATTGTAAACTTCAGCATCTTGTGATGAGGACAAGACTAACCTGTACATGTTGTCAACTGGCTGTCATTTATCTACAGCTAACCGTGACTCTAGCAAACAAGTTCGATAATGCTAGTGTAGGTCATGTTGTAAGCAAGCTCCTCTAGCTCAGTGGCTGCATAAACGATGAAGTGCTTTCTTGTCTAAATAAGCACGTTTTGCTTCTTCGCACTGCTCATTATCAGAATGTAGATACCATTGCTAAAATAATCTAAACATAATGGTCATGACACGAGTGTTATCAGAAATCTCACCGTCAACTTGACAGTCAGCCCATTTACGCAATACTATCCATTGTACATCATTATGAAGCAGCTCACGTTCTACTCAATCGCCATAGCATCAACCAAATCGGTGAGCTGTCCTTCTTCCGCAGAGATTCCACTCGATTCGTTACATAAAAAGCCAAGGTGTTTCGCCGCAAAGCACACATTCACCAGGCCCCAACCGTATATGTTATTGGGATACTCCTGGTACGTGGTGTTGCCGCAATCACTGGGTACGAGAAAAGGCTTATGCAACTTGCGTGTGGTCGTCGTGGTAAGACTCTGCAAGATCTCATCGTACACTGGCAACTTCGAATGCTTTAGACTGAGCAGCAGTGCAATAGCACCAGCCACGTGTGGCGTCGCCATTGATGTTCCAGTGAGCCGAGTGTAGGCGCTGTCCTTCACGCTCATCGCCGATCGGATGCCCACCCCAGGAGCTACAAAGTCAGGCTTGATGACGTATTCGCTGCTTGTACGAATCGGCACGTTGTCTGAACCGTAGTCACCATCCAAACTTGGACCCTTTCCACTCGCACCCCAGAGTGAGCTTCCTCCAATCAATGCTCCAACCGCAATGGTATCTTCACGACTACCGGGATAATACACACTCCCACACAAGAACCCGTTGGTATTGCCACTAGCAAAGACGGGGAAAACCCCAGCTGCTCGCCATGTATCAATTACTTTGCTCAGCCACGTCCACTGCGAATATTCAGGCGTCGATCGGTCGACACCAAAAGAGTTGGTTACCACGTCTGCACCGAGCGCACAATCGCCACCTGTTCCGTCCAACTTGGTCGGACACAATACCCACTGCGCCGCTAGCAAGAAGTCGCTCTTATTTGCTGCGCCCCAAATATCAAACGCTCGTGCAGTGATCCACGTTGCTTCCGGAGCCACACCGACCCCTTTCTTTCCCACTGCTGTCCCCATTGTGTGTGTTCCATGGCCCACTTCATCCGCTGTATCTGGCGTTTCTTTCGACATATCCGTGCCTGGCGTGAACCAAAAGGAGTAATCAAAACTCACTCCATCCTTCTTCGTTCCTGCAAAACAGTAAATAGATGAGGCAAAGTGACACAAGAGCTTACGCTTTCCTACTTTTGAATGCTTGAGCGACAACTGTACCTCGAAAAGTATCTCTCAAAGCTTCGTGGGTGTATCGCACGCCTGAGTCAATACTGGCCACGACGATCCCCTTTCCTTTTGCTCCCATCGCCCACAACTCCGAGGCATGAAGTAGCTTGACATTACTTTGAGCGTCTTCTTCCTCTCGCTCATCGTCTTCTTCTTGTTGAGCTTCAATCAACCGCAAAACTTGAGTATCTTCCTCCACTTCCAAGACCCCTGGGAATCTTCGAAGATCTTCACTGAAAAACGCATCAAGCTCCGAATCTTTTGCTTCATAGCGCACCACTAGCGTATTTTGTAGCCACAGAGATGTAATATGGATTTCTTCCTCTTTTTGAGCTTTGATGAAGCTGGAAACGCTGCCTTGTACGTCGTTTACAGTGCTGGACAGAGTTTGGTACACATTTTCTCGACGCTCAGCGCGCGAAAGTAGCGGTGAAAGGGAGATCTGTTGAGGGTCAAGAGGAGGATACAAATGCACGAGTAGTACACGGCCAAAGGCGTCGACAGGCAGAAGAAGGAGAAGGAGGAAGAGCGCGAGATGACGCCGGGGGCGAGCCATGACGCGGTTGAAGTTGAATGTCGTGTGGGCTACATAATCGGTGGAGGATTTACAAAGCTCAAGCTGAACGATTTATAGCAAATCGGACTGTGATTGGTGGATGGATGGCTCGTAGTCTGTTGCGTGGCGAACCCCAAGCAAGGTCGCATGACACGGACTAGAGGAAGTCTCTGCAAACTTTGAGAGTAGATGGTGGTCAACGCCGGCGTGATGATTCGTGAATACTTCGAGAAACACCTCTAACTTTACGTGTGAATTTGGTAGCGATCTCGCCAAGACGCAAAAGAAGGAGGAAGAAAACCTTCGTGAATGTGATCGTGCATGCTAGATAGAGTGCCAACGACAGGGATGCGAAAGAAGCGTTGCAAATGCGAGGTTTAGATGGCACTGACTGGAGCGCGCAGTGGATTCCGTTCACAGAACGTATTCAAGAAAATGGTCTGGCATTCTACTTTTGACTCCAATGGAAGTTCCAGAGCGCGGTCGGGAGGAAGATGGCGGAGATGCCTAATGAAAAGCGTCCTCGCCATTTTCTGTGTCCACGACGTACACGAGAGCGCATATCAAGCTTCACTGTATGGTTTCTACGCGTGCATCAAGAAGCAAGCTGAGGGCCTCAACTAGCATCATCCTGGCGTACCGCTGTCGGTGAAGCCATTCCAGGAGAACCGGTGGACAGTAATGCTCCACGTCTTTAACATGTCTCAGTTTAAGACCACGCGTCAAGGAAATGATGCTAAGAGCGAGTTTGTGGAGGAGAAGCATCAGTACGCGAGTCGACTCTTTGCCAATCAAGTAACGAGCGACGGGTGCGGTGCGTCAGTTTGCTG
This sequence comes from Pseudoperonospora humuli, assembly GCA_003991265.1. Lineage (NCBI taxonomy): Eukaryota > Oomycota > Peronosporomycetes > Peronosporales > Peronosporaceae > Pseudoperonospora > Pseudoperonospora humuli. Next base: position 9,073 of record NQFO01004583.1, on the reverse strand, counting down.
CATTGATCCCAGATAAAACACAACTGGAGCGCGAGAAGAGAACCGACAAGAAGTCTTTCGAGTGTCTAGTGGTTCCTTCTGGATACGTGCCAGACGTTGTCATCGGACTTGATCCCGGGATCCGGTCGCTATGTACTACCAATCTCATTGCTATGAAAGCAGGCTGAAGAAGAGGAAGAGAAGGAAAAACGAAGAAGATAAAGAAGGACCGCCCGGTCTGGATATGTAATCTACGCTCCCTAAGCGTCGTAACGAGCGCAATATCGTGCAAGTGACCTCGAAGGAGTATGCGACGCACGTCTCCATACTCATTGCTAAGACAATGCGCCCATTGACCACCACATGAGTCATGCGCTGCTGGAACAACTTCCACTTGAGTAACGACCGCTTCGCGCTGAACTGCAGCAAGAACGTCACATTGCTCCAAAAGTACTGCAGTCGCTCTATCGCGGTCTTGAACGACGGCGTCTCTGCAAAGATCTTCACGTGCTCAGGGTGGCCATGTCTTTAGGCCCTCGTTCCAAGCAGTGAATCGCTTGAAGGCGGGGACTGGAGTAAGTGCGATGACATCAAACGACACGCGCTCAGTCCCGTGAAAGGGTTGGCACAAGCGTTGCAGAAGCGCACGATGGCAATCTTCGTGGATGAGTTCATGACGAGCAAGCTCTGCTTGCAGTACCACCAGACGCTTTCGACCGTCAGCTACAAAATTGACACGAAGCTATTAAAGTAGAGAAAACGCAAAGGCGTTTTGCTACCACGCAACTGAGGTGAGGTCCTGAAGCATCAAGACTGAAGTGCAAGGACTCGGGCGCATGGAACGGCCTTTCCAATACATTCTATATCATAGGGAGCATTTCGCTACCTCAGCGTATGACGCAAAGACTTAGCACGATCGCCGCTCTTCTGACAAGATGTGTGCCTTTTGTGTAAACTGCCTTGAAATGAGTGCAAACAGCCGAAAAGCTACACGGTTCGCCCTTTGCCTTGTCCTTTAGTACGTTTCAGTCGGTCGTAGCAGCCGCCGCTGCTGCCTTCTACTTTTTCGAAACGCCATTCAATCTTTTGGGCCCCGTCGAAAAGACAGTAAGTTACAGTATCTCCATTCCACGACAGTTGTGCTATTGCTCAAGTCCAAGGAAATACCGTACTAGCATCTTCTTCATACTGCAGTCCAGTACAACCGCGCCCATCTTCTCGTTGTAGATTGAGATACACAAAAACACGCAAAGTCTGTCGGCAGACAGGGAGTACCGGCCATCTGTGTCATATTCGTCTCAAGTTTTTATTCGACCAAACGAGGTCTCTCGATGGTGTGGCTAGCTCCGACGCTAGCGCTGCAGTGCAAGAGCTGGTCACTGCTGCCGCCAATGTTGCTAGAAATTGTGCTGGCTGGCCTCGTTCTGTGGCGCACCTTCCACCAGCTCTACTGGAGTTCCCACCCGCGTCGCATCTTCCTCCACATTGTACGTTTTAACTGAATATTGTGTTTTCAACTTGACTTTATTGTCGTCTTCCTAACGATATCAAATGAGACAGGTGCTGCTGTTGTCCTGTGTCTTGCGGCTGATATTCTGGCTGGGGATGTGCAACGTCAGCGTGCTGGCCTTCGGGCTGGCGTGTTTATGGTGGTCCAATTCAATGGTGTTGCTCTGTACAGCGGCAGTGATCTTCCAGTGGTCCAGTGCAGTGACAGCGGGACGAATGACAACCCTGGAGCTGCAGAAATCCAAGCGCATCACTGGGCTGCACCTGTTGGTGACTTTACACTCAATTCACTTGATCTGGGTCACGATCATTGCAATCCACGTGATTTCCCACGGTTTAGGTACTCCCAGTAGAATTGAAACCTACCCAGACGATGCGGCCTCTCTCTTGCTCACCTATCGAGTCATCAACATTGTCACACTAGCATTTGATGTCGTGATGGCATGCTACGTTGCGATTCAGCTCCGAGAACGATTGCTGTCAGCTGCAATGGCTGAAAACATGAAGAAGAAGTCAGTGGTGCAAATGTCGCTACTAATGGTGCTCTTGACGGTGTCACTAACGCTTCAGATCATCATGGATGCAATCATGTTCTTTTCGGGTGGCGAAGTTGCGTTGACCTCACTGAGCTTTGAGGCTTACTGCGTCATCAAGTATCTTATCTCCGGTCTACTCTTGAGTCTAGCTTTTTTGTATATTATGCGGCGTGTTGAACAGCGTGAGCCCACACGAATGGTGGTAGTGCCGTCACGCTCACTTGTGGAATTTGTAGAATGCTCATCACCAGATTGCGTATGGTGTGCACACCACCGACGATACCATTCAAACCACAACAAGTGGGATATGACGCTCATGACGTCATTTTCTCCACAGACGGTAGATTCGAGCTATCATGAGTCCACTCACGCCAACTTATCGCAGGGATCATGGTCCTCAGGCAGTACGCCAGAATTACTGCCTACTACCTTTCGTCCGCCCCGTGATAGCCACCACCGCCTTCACCAGGCTTATTCTTCCCACAATCAAGCACACGAACACGCGCAGACATTGACCCGTACGTATGGAGACTATGAGCCCCCCAAAGAAATATTAGGAAGGCGAGGAGCACGTTACAGCTGAAGAGCTTGACTTCATCGTTCAGCGTGGGCAGCAATGTCAGCGCAAAATTGAAACAAAGGACAAATATCATGTTTTTATGAACGGAGATAAAGCGGTGGCATCGTCCGCTGCTCGATATCCAGGGCTGACCTGGGCGGATACTTTTTCGTACCCACGATTGTTTCTTAGCGAAGTTCCCTTCTGAAATCCTCCATACACTCCTGATCGCGGTGTACTTTCCTCCTGTGGCCACGTGGAGTGCATCGTGACCATCAACATACTGAAGCTGCTCAAAGCTTTCACTGTTAAGGAAAAATGCACGTTCCTTATTTTGATCGTTTTTGTCCTGTAAAGACGATGGGTCTGGTAAAGTTAAGGTAGACTGAGCTTGTACGTCTTCTTGAAGTTAATTGGATGAGCCTCAAGTGCATGATCAATGTTGTTGAAGCGATTTCCATAGCGACGAAACCATTTGACTGTCTTGCGCAGACCCTCGTGCCACGTAATCTCTTCTTTCCAGCCTAGCCGACGAATCTTAGTAGCGTCAATGATGTACCGGTGGTCGTTAAAAGGTCGATCTTGGACGTATGTGATCAATGTAGCCATCTCAGTTCTCAGTAGCTGTGGCTTCATTAGAGCTAGCAGATCCATGGCAACTTTCTTGTTGGAAAGTTCATTTTCACCGCCAATGTTATAGATTTCTCCCACTTCTCCCTTGTGTAAAATGAGGTCAAACGCTGCAACAACATCCGAAATGTACAAGTAATTACGGGTGTGCATGCCATCACCATGGATCGTCACTGGTCGATCTCGTAAGATCTGGTTCACTAGCTTTGGTATGAGTTTCTCTGGATACTGATGTGGTCCATACACGTTGTTGCTTCTCGTGATGATAGTGGGGAGTCCAAACGAGCGGTGAAAACTCTTTACGAGAAACTCAGCACTAGCTTTCGTGGCTGCGTATGGGTTAGTAGGCTCTAGCACATGGTCCTCCGTCATTGGAATCGAATCTGGTCTTCCTTCTCCATAGACTTCGTCCGTACTCACATGAATGAACCGTTTAATGTCATGCAATCTTGCTGCCTCCAACAACACGTGCGTACCGAAGATATTGACCTTGCTGAACTCAATCGAATTGCCAAACGAGTTGTCCACATGAGACTGAGCTGCAAAGTGCATGATCGTGTCGATACGCTCCGTCTTGAGGACGTATTCAACCAGATCGATACCTGTAATGCTTCCATGAATGAACTTATAGTTCTTTGGCAATGTAGCGAGGAACGCGTCACTCAGACATTCGTCGCCTCGTTCGCAGAAACTTCCACGAAGACGTTCCGCAATCTCGTCTTCAACTTCGTCCTCGCTCTTCTCTATTTTGTTGTCATTCTCTACCGTGATGTTGCATTGATCGTGTTCCTGCTCGCTGCAACGCGAAGAGATGGCCGAGTGCACATTACGCACGCACGAACAATAGTCGAGTGAATCGAGGTTTACGATGTAATATTGAGGGTAGCACTTGACCAAGTGAAGGACGATGTGCGAGCCAATGAAGCCAGCACCGCCAGTCACGAGGATGCGCTTAGTGAAGTGCAGCTCGGGTGTCGTCGACATTGCGCTGTACAGTAATTTTTTGTCCGAATATTCGTTGAGTAAGCTTACTTTTTCAAGGAATTTTAAGCCTGAATTTCGGCTAGCAGCAGCATCCAAATGCAAAAAAGTAAACTTGGTTGACGAATATTTGTGCGCAATGACGAATCAGATATAGCGAGTGAAGAAGGTCAACATTCTAACAGGTTTCGTTTCTTACCACTGCTAATTATCAGAATGTGATAGGTACCAGCTCTCGTCTCGACAAGAAAGCACTTCATCGTTTATGCAGCCACTGAGCTAGAAGAGTTTGCTTACTGCATGACGCACACTAGCATCATCGGCCTCGTTTGCTAAAGTCACGGTTAGCTGTAGATAAATGACAGGCAGTTAGTTGACACATGTACAGGTTAGTCTTGTCCTCATCACAAGATGCTCTCACCACAATAGTCAACAAACCTACCAAAGGATCAGCTTTCATCTCACGCTCGATGGCAAAGCGTGCGTTGGAGTTGCGTGCCCATGCACGTCGGGCCACACCGTTGTTCACATCCCAGCCAAGCATGCACGCAGCCTTTTCACGGGCGTCATCGGACCCATCCAGCACCATACCAAAGCCACCGTTCATGACCTCACCCCAGCCGACGCCTCCACCGTTGTGTAGCGCAATCCACGTAGCTCCTCGAGCGGCGTCGCCCAGTGCGTTCTGTACTGCCATATCAGCGCAAAAGGCAGAGCCGTCTGTCACGTTGGAGGTCTCACGGAATGGACTGTCCGTGCCGCTTACGTCGTGGTGATCCCGGCTGAGCACCACAGGAGCAGAGATCTCACCGCTGGCCACAGCAGCATTGAAGGCCATGGCGATCGTGCCACGGCCTACCCGGTCAGCGTACAGAATGCGGGCCTCCGAGCCCACTACTAGCTCATTTCCCTCTGCTGCCTCAATCCAACGTAGGTTGTCGCGCAGTTGTGCGGCCACGCGCTCCGGTATCTCAGGCTCGGTGAGTAGCTCACGCAACACGCGTGCAGCAATGGCATCTGTTTTCTGAAGATCCTCGTGCTTGCCAGACGTGCATACCCATCGGAAAGGGCCAAAACCTAGCGAGAAAATGTCCCCCATGATGTCTTGCACGTAACTTGGGTATCTGAAGGCCGTGGTGGACACGGCGGCCTCCTCGGGCTTCACACCAGGACGCAAGACATCAGCACCGGCACGCTGAGCCTCAAGCAGAAACGAGTTGCCGTAGTCCCAGAAATGCATGCCCTTGGCTGTCAAGCGGTTGACGGCAACAGCGTGGCGACGGAGAGACTCCTGCACCAATTCCTGGAAGCGTACTGGGTCCTCAGCCATAACACGCTGGGACTCTTCGAAAGTAAGTTGCACGGGGTAGTAGCCGCCGTTGAACGGGTTGTGTAGTGACGTCTGGTCAGAGCCCAGCTCTACCAGCAGCTCACCCGTAGCCTCTGCCTCGTCAGCCAAGCGTTCCCACAAAGTGACTATGTTGCCGTGGAAGGCCAAGCTTACCACTTCGCCCTTAGACTTTGCTTCACGGATGCGAGCAACACAAGCGTCCAGGTCACTCACCACCTCGTTGACCCATCCCTGCTCGTGCCGCTTTTTCACGGCGGCCTCATCGATCTCCGCCGTGACTGAAATGACGCCAGAGATGACTCCGGCCTTCGGTTGTGCTCCACTCATGCCACCCAGACCCGAAGATACGTACACCGTACCGCGCGTATTCTCCCGCTGCAAGTACTTGCGGCAAGCGTTAAGCACAGTGATAGTCGTGCCATGCACAATACCCTGTGGACCAATATAGCAGAAGCTACCAGCCGTCATTTGACCGTACTGGGTATTGCCCATAGCATACGCCTTATCGTACTGAGCGCGAGTCGAGTAGTTTGGGATCATCAAACCGTTCGTGACAATCATACGCGGAGCTGCTGCACGACTTGGGAAAAGACCCATGGGGTGACCCGAGTACATGACGAGCGTTTGGTGCTCCGTCAGCTCCGAGAGGTAGCGCATGGTCAGCAAGTACTGTGCCCAGTTTTGAAAGACACTGCCGTTGCCACCGTAAGTGATGAGGTGGTTGGGGAACTGTGCCACGCGACGATCGAGATTGTTCATGATCATGAGCATGATACTAGCCCCTTGCTTGCACTTGGCCGGGTACTGCTCGATCGGGTATGCCTTCATCTCATATTGCACTGGACGGAAGCGATGCATGTAGATGTGACCCTCGTCCTTGAGCTCCTGAGCAAATTCGGGTGCTAGAACAGCGTGGAACTTGTTGGGAAAGTAGCGCAGCGCATTCTGCACGGCCAACACGAGGTCATCCTTGGACAATCCGTCGATGTTACGGTGTGGGGCCTTGGGCAAAGTCGCGTCCGGATGGTTGCCTGGATGCGTCGGGAGCTCAGCTGGAATCCCATTGCGCAAGACGCGGAGATCCACGGACGAAGTCATGACGAATGAAGCGGCGAATTGTTGCGAGAAAGTTGAAGTTTGACGACACCTTGGTGGCTTTCTCTCTATCTCTGCCACGAGCACATTGTGGTACTATGGAGTTTATGCATTACGATTTATGCGGTTAAATTTGAAACGTCTAATCAATTGCCTATTTCAGTTGTTGTAAAGGGTTTGTAGCACATTGATACGCCCAATGTACTAAGATAGGATAAATCCGTCCTAAGCCTGCTGGAATCGAAGACCTGGCGATTTTACGACAACCAGTTGCATGACGCTGTATCGATGCACTTTCGAATGTCGCTCAATGGACCAAGTGCGGCATGATATCTCGCATCAAGGAATGGTGCTGCAATTTATTGAAGCATTGTCAAGGAGCTGCAAATGACGATGCGATATGCCGAGCGCACATTGAGCCAATCAAACGCGCTAGAACCGCGTTTTATCCAGTCAAAAGACGTTGAAGGGGAGGCCGTCAGTCTGTACGGCTTCGCTCCCAACCCAAGATTCAATTGCTCCACTCCGTAGAGAGAGACGACAGACGCCATGACGGAGACGACGGACGCGCCTCCACCTTCACCGACCACAGGCAAAGTAACTTCAAACTGCGTTTCGACCACTTTTGAGCCCGAGAAACACCCCACAGATGCTCAAAAGGCCAAAATTGTGCTTCTGTCCGTCAATGACGTGTATGAAATGATGCCAAACGAGCACGGACACGGAGGTATCGCAGAATTTGCAACGCTGCTGGAGCAACAGAAAGCTTTAGTATCCGACGACGTGACGCTGTTGGTCACGCTGAATGGAGACTTTCTCTCTGGATCGGAGATCGCCGAACGCTTCAAGGGGTGCGTGGGTCTAAATTCTGAAATCCACGATGGCTGTGCAATGTCGACTACTTACTGTAGACGAACTATTGTGTGTGTCTATGCGTTGTAGAGCACATATGATTGAATTGATGAACCATCTGGGCATTGAGTATGTGGTGCTGGGCAATCACGAGTTCGACTTTGGCGCTGACGAGCTCAAGATGCGCATGGGAGACTCTACCGCGAAATGGTTTGGATCCAATGTGCTTGATTCTGCATCGGGTGCGCTGCTTAAAGGGGTCGTGGATACAGAGATCATCGTTTTGAAAGACGGACTCAAGCTAGGAATATTCGGCGTGTGCACCGAGGAGACTCCAACGCTGTCGTTTCCAGGCAATACGATCAAATTTGACGATGTATTCTCCACATCGCGACGATGTGTCAGCACGTTAAAAGCTGAAGGAGCGGACTTCATCCTGGCACTCACACATCTGTCGATCTCGCAGGACAAAAAGTTGGCCCGTCAAGTACCTGGCATCGATTTGATACTCGGTGGACACGACCACGAGCCGTTTACGATGTACGAAGGCAAAACGTTTATCCACAAGTCAGGACAGAATGCTTTCTGGCTGGCAAAGCTCGAGTTTGAACTGACCAAGTCGGTTGAACATCCTGAACGTGGACTTACCGTCTTGCCACAATGGAGCATGATTGCAAACGCATACCTGCCACCACAACCAGCATGCCAGCAACTTCTTTACAAATACATGCATCAAATGGCAAGCGAAGACGATTCGGAAGACAATGAGCGCGTGTTGGCTACTTTGGCAACCTCCTTGTCGACTCGAACAGCTCTCTTGCGAGCTGGAGAAAGCAATGGAGGCAACTTGATCGCAGATGCTTTGCGCAGTGAATTGAACGCTGATGTGGGTTTTATCAATGGAGGCTTTATTCGTGGTGACAAAGAATATCCCGCCAAGTCGAGCATTACAGCGGGAATTCTGAAGCACGAGATGCCTTTTCCTCGCCCCGCTGTTCTCGTACGAATCAAAGCCAGCGATCTATGTGATGCGTTCATTCAGCATTTGTACAAATACCCGCAGCAGAGCGGTTCGCACCCTCATGTATCAGGACTAAGCTTGACCGTCGATATGCATACAAATCCGCCTTCAATCACCAAACTACTCGACAGCAATGGCGAACCGGTGGACTTGGAAACGCAGCTCCTTGTGGCCACGTCCAAGTTTGTTGCTAATGGCGGTGATGGCTGCTCGTCATGGCTTAAGGGCGAGATCTTGCGCGAGGCTGCGAAGATCCCCGAGGTCGTGGCCGACTTTATGATGAAGAAGCGATTGCTGGCATATCCGGAGCACGAAGGACGCGTCACGATTCTCGAGTAATAAAGTGCTTTGTAGCCGCGTCTTGAGTCGTTTTGCCGTAGATTTGACAGATTGAAATCCTTCGATCTGGATAACGGAGTGCAGGTCGAGCTCATGAACCCAAATAACTTGTTAATCTCAGGAGATCCTTTGAACGGAAGACGCACCTCGTTGCCTTTCTACCATCATTCTGCTTGGTTTCCAGCATATATTACGTTCGGCTGCTGTGGAAGGTCTAGAGC
>NQFO01004582.1:0-38918 GCA_003991265.1 Pseudoperonospora humuli | reverse complement strand
GAGCCACGATGGCGAAAGAGTTTCACAAGGTTTACAAGGCGCAGAGCAGACAAAGCTGCGTGCCTACGCGAATGCACGCTCTGAAGATTATGGTAGGGCTTCTAGTGCTCTTTAGCGTAATGGAGTTGTCCATACTCTGCGCAAGAAACGTTACGACCGAATACCTGGACACAGAGGTGGAGGAGGGCAAAGACCTGTACCCAAATGAGATTTTGCAGTCCGAGTGGGCGAACGAAGTGGATACAGCTGATCTGATGCACCTCAGTTTGCTGCACGAAGCTTGTCTCAACTACAAGGATAGCGTCGTGCCGTGGACCTATGGTCTTAATGGCGTAATAGCCAAACCCAGTGCTCTCATTGATAAAGATGACCCTGATTTGCTGGAAAAGATGCGGCAGTGTCCGGATGTGGACATTTTTCTACCACTAGGAATTCGAGGACATGGATATTGTGAAGACTCGATCGCTTATACGAAATGTAAGATGTTGATAGAGAGAGATAAAGAGATCAGTGGTGTATACTGACATGTGCGTTATGGGGCAGTTTTGGAGTCGCGGATGCTGCCGACGTGGGCTATCCAAATGAAGTATGTGGACAAGAAGACAAATGAGACGTATTCGTACCATGATTTGTGTCCGAAGACGCCTATGATCTTCCTCAACCACTACTGGGATGACATCCCGGATTCGCCTGATTGGCCTGCGACCAAACGGATATACTTGATGCCGAATATTGAAATGCACGAGCTAGGGGCCAGGCACTACTGGAATGCAGATGTGGTGCTTTGCAAGACGGCAATCTGTGCTCGTCGCGTAAAAATGTGGTATCGACAAGAAGGCAGCCCACGTCACACGAAGGTGCTGTACACAAGACATACGTCGTCAGATGTCGCAACGTTGGCCAGGACACGTCTTGGGAATGACTCATTCAAGCCAAAGAACTGGGCAGACTTGCAGTTCATCCACATGGCTGGCACTAGTGTGCAAAAGGGAACTGAGCCTTTGATAGAGTGCTGGCTGTCACGTCCAGACTTTCCGCCGCTTCATGTGTACATGCATGAGAAGACCTACAACAAAACCTTGAAGGACGACTACGAAGAAAAAATTCAAGACGCACAAATCACGATGCATATCGGTCAAAGTAGTGCTGTTGACTTTGGCAAGATGATTGCCGAGTCTGCCTTCTTCTTGTGCACAAGTCTGCAAGAGGGTTATGGTCACTATATCAACCAAGCACGTGCTACTGGTGCTGTTATCGTGTCAACTGACGTACCGCCCATGAACGAGCTCTTGAGTGCCAAGTCTGGTGTGCTCATTCCAGCGAAGCGCAAGACACACAAGGAGCAGATGCTTGGTGGGCAGTACGAAGGAGATCACGGCTTAAGCGACGTAGAAGGCTTTACGGCAGATCTAAAGAAGGATGAGATATGTCATGCTGTCGAAAAGGTGCTGGCCATGACTCCTGCAGAGCGCGAAGCGATGGCGGCACGAGCTAAGAAGCAGTACTATATCGACATGAACTACTTTGCCTTCAAAATGAAGGAGCTGCGAGAAATCGCACGTAGCAACGAGACAGCTCGGCTGCGCACCGTGGACGCATGGTGAGTTGTTAAAGCTGCAAAGTTTAGAATACTCGTCGTGTCGTATGTCTGTCAGATGAGCATCTTGCTGTAGCTCGTGACGTAGTCAAATGTTTTCTCGTGTCCAGGATTGTTGCGCTTCCTACGCTCTTTCGAAAGCTTGGATGCGTTATTGGCCAAGTACCTCGCTCTTGACCAGCTCCGGCATGTTGGAGGCCGCGTTCTCGTCGTGGTCGCAGCGACGCGCTCCATAGCATTCTTTTTTGTACAAAGTCTGCACCTGAGGACCCAGCGCTATGCCCTCGCGTGCTCTTTTCTCCGACAGCATTGTGTCTGCACGATATCAAACAGACGTAAACGACTAGCGGTACTGTGAGCAAAGCTTATTCGTCCTGAACCCATGCTGAACTTGTCCATGGAGGCGCGTCTGCAACGTTTATTTCAGCTCTTTTACCAACTTGGCGCGTATTTCTAGTCACCTTCGCGTCTACTTTAGTCTCCGTATGCCACGCCCGCCTTTGAAGGGTCATCTCGAAGCTTGGATCAAAGCTTCATAGTGATATTCGAACCTTGCCATGTCGATCGTGGAAGCACTCCTCTATTTGCACCGTCAAGCACGAGAGTATCCACGAGTTGGGAGATCTACGACGACAGTCAAGACCAACAACGACATCCCTTCGCTGTACAATAGCGCGTATTGAAAATCGAGCCGACTTTTGCTGAAGCTGGCGGTGACACAACTTCAACCACAGACTGAGCGCAAGCTATAAAGCCAGAAGTCGCCTTGTATCCTCGTGGAGGATGTTTTCAATGAAGGCAAGGGCTATAGTTGCGCTACGCGCCAGCTCAATACCACCTTTTCTGATCCGACGTAGATCCAGATAGACAGAATGACCCAATATCATTCCTAGGTCGCAAATCTCGAATCGCGGGTTTCTGATCCCAGGTTCAGCTCACGATCGCACAAATCCTCGCGATAGGTCTGGAGAAGGAGCATATAGTACAAAAGGAGCAGCTTGTTATGTAGACTTCAGTCTTCTACGTGTTAAGCTCGCAAAGGAGATCTTCACACCAAAAGCTATGTCATGCAGCACTGAGGAGAGTATGGGGCTTTTGGATCTCATACAATCTGTCGTACGTACTCATATCTTGGTCGCGTCTTATCCTGACAACAAAGAAAAAGCATGCCACTCTGGTCTGCATGGTCGATCCATACATGACACGCAAAAGCTTTATGTTCGCAAGTAGTAGAAAAGACGGCAGGACATAGCTGCGAAGATTGTGATCGTTTCCCTCACCACGACTCGCGAAGCCATCGGGTGATGAGCGGCAAGTTCACCGTATCGAATCAAATGTAGGCAATATCAATGTTCTAGTGTTTCTCACGAGTACGATAAGGATTTGGGCCGAATGACTGGCTGTCATTGAACAAAATACAGCAATCATAAGTTGATCTCGGGAGCGCAAGAGAAGACGTGTGATGCTCTGACCTAGTTCGTTTTGCTTTTAGGGATTCGCTGCCAGAGCTCATTTCCGCTTTTGACACCCAGCCATGAAGTGGCTCAGTGTCTTCCCCCTGATCGGTGTATCGCTGCTTGCAAGCGATGATCATACGTCAGCGTTGAGTGATGCAGCTGAAGCTTCTACCCCTGCTCAAGGAATCGACTTTAGCGCTGAGTTCCTCAAGCCGCAACTAAGAGCTCACGACACTGCCTCGGAGGAGCGAATGGATCTCCCAAATATCCATTTCTCTGGGGATCTCCATGTCCCTGGAAATGTCCATATCCGTGAGAATCTCCATATCCCTCCAGGAGATGCGAATGTCCTTACCCGTGTAACCGAGGGGAATCCCGCTTCACCCGATCTTCCCGTCTATCACGAGGACCCATCCGACTGGACCTATATAGCAGGCTTGAGCAATCACCCCGAGACTTCTCAGTTGAAGACTAACCCGCAGTCTTCGGAAGAAAAAGCGAAAAGTAATCATCCCCCTGATATCCCGCAGTCTTCGGAAGAAAAGGGGGAAAAAACGGTTGATGGAAATACGAAATTTATAAAGGAGTTTGGGGAAAGTTATCGAGCGGGGGTTATTAAACGTGTCGAAGAAGGTAGGTCTTAAGAGTAACTTTCGAACAGGGAGATTGTCTTTTGCCTGTTGCTTATTTCTATTGTCTTCTTCCATTTGAGACTATTCATTATCGCTTGCAGTCATTGGAAGCCCATGTCATCGTTCAGTACGAACGATTGAAAATGCCGAACTGACCAACTTCTTACACCATGGCTTTAATGCGACCATAACCCGCATATGTAAACACTCTTCGCCATCGATCCAGTAGCTTGTTCGCATAGATACGAACTTGTGCCACGAAACATCTCGCTGCGTTCATAAAAGGAATGTATGTCACTCACTGTACCTCTTTTCTGGTACTGGTCAATTTTCTCCCATTGAGGTGACAGCATGAAGCGCCCTCGGAAGCGCGACTCGATCGAAGACGATGAAGACGAGCGCGCATTGGACGCAATACTGATTGAGCTTGGTATCCCCAACCACGACAAAAAGATCAAGGCTGCACCCTCTGCTTCCGCTCAAGTGATCGAGCTCATTACCCCTCCTCGGAACTTCTTATCAACTGCAAGTCGAGAGCAGAGTGATGGTCTCTCTTATGTTGACTTGACCGCGTCGCCAGCGTCATTAAGTCGATCTCCCTCTCCACCGAACGTCTACCGTGACACTTCATCCCACACGGTAGCTGCAGTAAATGACGATGAGCAGCAGCAGGACGAAGTTTCATTCTCATACTCTCCGTCAGAGTGTCCACCGTCTTATGTGTATTCTCTTTCACCTGAGCCTGACCTCTCTTCTTCTTCTTCTTCTTCACTGGAAGTTCTATCACCAGAATTGTCGCTAGCTGTACGAAGACAAGTTGTTGCGAACAAAGGGGCACGAACAGGAGCTAAACAAGCAAGGAGACTGTCAGGAAGACTTCGGAATTTGCATTCCGAGGCAACAAGAGGTAGTCGACAAGGAAGAGATGACAAGAAAGTGACAATTCGTGAAGCGCCTACAATTGCTGCTGCTTTATCCAGTGCAAGGACGACGACGATACCATCAGTTAAATCCACAGCAGGAGCTTCACTTCTTCAGTCAAGCACATCAGGTAAACAAGGTCAAGATGGTATTGTAGCTGCTGTGATTGCGGTGGTACAGATGGAAAAGTCATTGGATACGTCGATAGCAGGAGAAAAAATTCGGAAAGCGTTAAAGAGTCATGTGTACAATGGCAAAGCCGTGCCGTTTACAGTGGCAACCGCGTTGAAGTGCACTGTACCAGGAGTGATTCGATGGGAACGACGAGGAAGTGGTGATCCGTATTACTCGTGTGCAATTTACTACGAAGCGGGTGCATTCCTGAAGGTGCTTCAGAAGAAGAGCTACACGGAATTGATTGCTGTCGTGCGGTACCTTCAAACGTTAATCCCATGGATGGAACTTCAGGCTAAGAGACCTCGTCCATTGCAAGAAGAAGACGACTGCAGCAAGATTTTTATCATTGTCGAAGGCATGGACCGCGCGCTGATTGGACTGAAGGAACGGCAGATACAAGAGCAAAAGAAAGGAAGTACGACTTCAAGACACGATTCTGCTGTGATTACTTTTGCAGACTTGCAGGAAGTGGCCTTTCAACTGTTTATGGACATGGGGACACACACGAAATTCACGTCTGACCTTGATGATACGGCAGATTACATTGCATTGCTTACCCGTGAGTTGGTGCTTGCATCCTCGCGTGTATCTGCCCTTGAGGAATTCCTGGAGGCAGTACCTCGGTATAACTCGTTTCGAGTAACCCAGACTGGGGCAACTACGAGTGCGTGTGCTAATGCTTGGCTGCGAATGCTGCTTGTAATCCCGGGTGTGAGCGAGGACAAGGCGCAATGTCTTCTTGACCACTTTCCCACGTTCGACAGCCTCATGCAAGCGTACCGTGACCCAAACTTATCGCGAGCGCAAAAACAGAATCTTGTCGCTGACAAATTGTCTGATGCTCGAATTCAGCGAGCTCTCTCGAGGCGCATTTATACCGTCTTCTGCGAAGAAAACCCGGATACCTTGCTCTGATACTGCGCTTCATGGACAGCTCGAGCACGCCGCATGGTACTACGCCAACTTGAGCGAGTCAGTGTTGCTCAATTCGAAGGCTGAAGAGGAAATAAGCCTCAATTACGCCTGTCGTGGATACGAGAAAGTGACCACTTAGGTCAGTCCTGGATACCGATTGCTCAAGGTATATGATGAGGTCGTGCGCATTGGCCGTCTTTGCAGCTTTTTAGATCTCTTACCATTTCGACTGCTTTACCAGATTGTGCGAAAGGTGCCAGACGTGCTCGGTCCATAGAACGTGACATTCGAGCCAACGTCAAGAGTGAAGTTGTTTGTCTTCAGCACGTTGATATCGAGACGTGTCAATGAGATTCGAGACAACTGTCGACTCAGATCTACTATGTGAACGTGTTTGGCTTTGCCCAAGCTTTAACCGCGCCCAGCAGGTTTTAAAACTCTTTCATTTACGCCAGGCCATTGGATCAAAGAGTCGCACGCCTTGCAATGTTCATCGCCTCGTGCGTAAGTTCAAACTTTGACTCATGTAAGCAAAATTGTGTGTGCAAATATACAAATGTTGCTGTGCGAAATTGACTCGTCACATTCTTTTGTAGGGCAGTCGCTGTATTCGACTATGCTTCAAGATCACTTGACTAGTTGCTTCGAGCTACTCGAGAAATGCATCAGCGACGTTCAGGTCTATAACGGTGGGATAAGTACTTTCATGAACTCGGGTTATGTGCGTGTGTCAGGCACTTTGAGTGAATTTGGCTCATCTTGTGGTCAAGGTGCAGTTGCTTAAGTGAAGCAACAGCCATAGACGATGTTATGCGTCCGTCTTGAGCTTGGACAAGAGGGACAAGAGGTTACCGTTGCGACTGGGTATCGTCCTTTGTCGTCACTTATAATGCTATCACTCGTCATTGGCTCTCTCTGCATATCGCGCTTGGTGGTAGCAAAGAAAGAAAGTATCTATGTGCCTTAGCGTTGAAGCATTGGAGGTGTATGACAGCAAGGACAATCACCGAGACGTTTTCCCAACATTCTTGTCTGCAAAGTAAGAACGACATCTTGTGCATGATCGGGGAACTCTCAAACGACCAAAGACAGTTTTGTATGACGGATAGTAATGGGACTCAAGACGTTTGATTGCTATCATCGTGCCCATGTGCGTACTATTCTACAGCTGTCCGAGTCAATTTGAAGCAGTCAAATTGTCGGTCTTCTCTTGCCACATCGAACGACAAAGTCATGGCTCTTGCTCGACATCTCTTTTCCTTCGAGAAATGTTCCTGTCCTTGACTCTCTTCATTGCTACAAACACTTCCACTATCCCCACTCTCAGATGCTTTCATGGCCTCTCTCCTCTTTCCTTGAGCTTCATGTTTGAGGAATTCCCCCAACTAGCGCTTGACTATCATCGTCAGCACATTGAATTGCGATGGTACTGAAAACCATTACGGAACGTGAAGGTGCGTTCAAGGTGCGACGACAAATTGAGCGTGCGAATGACCTCCTTGAGCGACATGCGCGTCACGTCAATGTCATTGATCGCGCACAAAATGCTGCCTCTTTTGACCAAGCCACTGTTCTCAATAGGGCTCTTCCTCCCATCATATTTACGAACAAAGCCGTCTACGATTGGTGCACCCGAATCTTCCTCGTCCACTTGGAGTACCAGTCCACAAGGTCCAGGTGGCACAATGATCGTAATCACAGGATTCGCTCGCTGTTTCCACTCTTCCTCGGTCACGGACTTGTCCTCGTCCATTGACTTGACCTCGTCCATTTCATCTGGAAACGCGTACGAGTTCCAAGCCTGTTGACGACATTTCCTCCGCTTGGCTACAGCTGATGCAGTCGTCACTCCTTCCACTGTTTCCTCGTCATTACTTCCCGAGTCGCGACTGCTTTCGGTCGGTGTCACGCTCTCATCTGCAGCAAATCGAGAGCTCAGTAGCTTAAACTTGCTGCGTGGACTAAGCGGCGGCTCTTGAAGCTTGGCTCGAAACGCGTCAGCATACGCTCGTGCACTACTGTATCCGCCACCGTATGCGACATCGCTGATTTTATCCTGCGTCTCATCGGATAATTCATAGGTCTCTTTACGACGAAGTAGTAGTGAGCTATGGTCCGGGTGCTGCACATGCTCAAATTTGGGTGGAAAGGTGCTGTACTGGTTGACAATGGTGCCCACACGGCCCGTCTTATGACCGCCTAATCGATCATAGCTCAGACTATTGAGCCCTTGGTCGTCGGGTCCACCGCATGTGCACAAAGCTGCTCCCATGAGTCGCCAAATGATCTTGCTGCGGTTATTATAGGGAGCAGGGAAAATGTCACGAGAATATCCTGGATTATCGACATGGATACTTTCGCATCTCCACAAGTTTTCGATATGACGCATATCTTCATGCTCACCGTCGGAACAATGCGCTTCGCGATCAGTCGCTCCAAGATCTTTGTGTAGCTCGCGGTCTTGAACGACGGCATCTCTACAAGGGTCTCCATGTACTTATCGTGCCACTTCTTCAAAGCCCTCGTTCCAAGCAGAACATTGCGTGAAGCCAGCCATGTGACAGTACTCCTTCGACATCACTTGGACGATATCGCGCTCGTTACGACGCTTAGGCTGCGGGGATTGATGGTCCAACTTTCTTCTTCTTGCTTTTCATCTTCGGTATGCTTTCATAGCCACAACCTGGTGTGGATGAAGGACCTACACAAATCCGCATCTCTCCGATGATGACGTATCAGGAGACACTCGGAAGACTTCTTGCCGGTTCCTTCTTCACCTTTATCTGTGAATAATGCAGCAAAACGACGCACCATATCCGTCGCTCGTTACTTGACTGACAAAGAGGCGACGAGCGTACTGGTACTTCGCCTTCACTGTCGTCATCAAGTACTTGCTCGCCTTGACACAGCTTTCTGGACGCATGGCCTGAAACAACTTCGCCGATAACGATACTCCAGTTGAAGCCCTCAACTTGCTTCTAGATGTGCGCATAGAAAGCACGCAGAGTAGTTGCATTGAGCTCTCGTATACGCTGTGGACACATGAAAAAGTGAGAGCGTCCTTCTCGTTCGACATTTCCGCCATCCCTCTCGGTCGAACGTCGAATGCCAGACCATATCTTAAGTGCGGTAATCCACTGCACGTTTCAGTCGGTGTCGTCTGGCATACGAATGTTCTCGCATTTGCAGCGTTTCCGTCGCATCCGTCTCGTTGATAATCTTGCACGCATGCATGATGGCATTCATAAGGATTCCTTATTGCTTCTTTATATCGAGATCGCTACCAAGGCGGGTGGTGTAATCTTCGCCCTGCCTGAAAGCGTTCTCCTCGATGGTGCCAGTAGAAACCTGTCTCTGCGACTTGCGCTCAGTCTGTCTTTGGAGCTCCATCACCGTCGTAGTTTGTCGAGCCGTGGATGTTCTTGTGCTTTGCATGCGTCTGGCGGTGCGCCATCCAGCCCCCTTTGGGTTCGCCACACGACGCATCCACCAATCATAGTCGAAGTGCTAGGACTTGAGCGCATCAAGCCCTTCAGAAGGTACATAGAGAAAACGTGAGTAGTAAAATAATCCACCCAGGTCGACCTGGATATTGTAGGAGGTGATATTGCTCCCTATACTAAGTATGAGTAGCAAAGCGCACGGCGAATTAGATGACGACGTAGTGATGGCTGTCTCGACGCCCACACAGCGTTCCTCCCTCTCGTCTCCACGCGATGCGCTTCCCTCACGTCTCTTGTCTATCTTTGCAGCTGGAGAGCTTCCAACACTTCCTCCTGACATCGTGACAATCGATTCCAATGAGGCACTGGAGTCCCTCTTGACTCCGTTTTTGCCGCTTTTGACGCGTCTCCAGAGCTCGCGACGCGCCTCTGCTACAATGCACACAACGACAAAGTCAACGGCACTCGACGCCATGTTGCTCCGTGTCAAAAAGACGTCGAAATGGTGTCAATATGCCCAAGTGTTCGTCGAGTTGACGCCGTCCAAGCTTCAAGCAGCTATGACGTCCGACGCGGGTCCAGCATTCCGCCGCTTTGAGAGTGGATCAGCAGCCGAGCGAGTGATGATCGTTCTACGCGAGTGGCTGCTCGCTGCTCCTGGAAGTTTAGAGACGAGCGAACTCTTTTTGAATGAAATCTACCAGGAAGAAGTTGCGGTCATTCTAGTGCAGATGCTCGCGAGTCCAGAGCTCCAGACCCTGCAGCAAACAGCGAGCAGTCCATTAAGTGCGCATGCCGTGGCTCGGAAGGCGCTGGCCGTTCCCATGGGCCCCATTTTGCTCACTAGACTCGCAGTTAACGATCCTTCCAGTGTCGAGCACCTCATGGACGCCGTCGTGGCTGTCGTCGTCGAGACAACGAGTCACAAGACGATGGCACAGCAAGAACATGACGCACTTAACATGATGCCGTCGTCGGTGCTGGAGAATGCACGTCAAAGCTGTGTAGAGCTCGGCAAACTCACGCCATTGTACGCCGCGCGACTGCGAGAGAAATTGAGCCACGAGAGTACGTCGTTGCATTGTGCAGCCATGACGTTTGAGCTATTGACCACGTGCACGAGGCGAGAGGAGAGGAGCGTCTTTATGTACCAATGGGTGAAGCGAGATAGCGCCATGGGCTCAGCACTGCGGACGTATGTGCAGCTTTCTAGTCGAGAAATGACTCGAGTTAGTGACTTTCAACACGACGCCATTGGCAACATGACAAAGCTTCGTGCGGGGCTATTAGAGACGCTGAATGGCAGTACGTCAAGCGTCTCGTGGTACGACTTGACGGTCGTTTTAGGCGTTTGTGTCGGTCTTCAAGTGCTCGGGAGCTTTCCCTTGACGGAATCCGAGCGAATTCAAGTGCTCCAAAGTCTCGATAAAGTCGCATCTTTATCGTGTTCATCACGGGTCATTAGTCTGGCCTTCCTCATGGTCGTACTGCTGTGGTATCCACTAGCTCCAGCATTGAGCAAAGCTCCAGGACAGCGTGATGAACACACCAAGATGGCTGTAACGCTCTCACAGCAAGTGCTCGTGTCGCTATTCCATGCTCGACAAGCGCGCGTTGGTCCGCTTTTCGTCGTATCTGCGGTACTGTTCTACACCAAAGCTCCAAGTCTTGTGCCATTTCTCGCGTCAGTCATGGGCTTTGATGCCGACACGTGCACGACCTCCTCCACGTCGACAGCAACGTGTGGCATTCAAGTGCAGCAAGCGTTGCGAGCCGAGTATCTCCATGTGTTTGGTGACGTCGTCCTCAAGCCCGTTCTAACTGAAAACTTGCTGGTCCGCGAAGTGCTAACGTTCCCACCTGTAGCTCGTGTCTCGGCCTTGGATGCCATCTCGTCAGGCTACGGACACGAGTATACGCTCCGTGGACTCCATGGCTTACTGTGTGAAAAGTCTTTTCTACGGCATCATCACGCTCATCGACTTGAGACTTGGCTAGCTGCTCAGATTGGTGAGCATGCGGCATTACCAGTTCATCCTCTTCTCGTCAGTCTATTGCTTGAATGGGTCGAGAATTACGTCATGGCCTTTGAATACCCCATCGCTCAAGCTCCTCGTCGTCTCCAGCTTTCAATTGTTCCGCTACGAAGCCCCACTTTGATGAAATGGCTCGCGTCTCCACTTCTCGCTCGAGCCTATGGCGATGGCAATGGACAAGACGACGAACTTGTGTGGGCACGCGGAGTCTTGGGGCTCACGTACGCCCTGCATTTCAATCAACGTCTGCGTCATGCTACGATGGTCGCTGGTAGTAAACTAAGCAGTCTCGTGTCCACTTCCTCCGTTGCCTCTGGTGCGTCCACCTTAGCTGCATTGGGACCGGGCACGGACATTTGTCTCCACTATGAGCTGAGTGCCTTCCCTCTGCGTAACATTGCAGCTCAGGCACTTAAACACGGCGACAAAGGTGGCGTCTTTGAGTACGTTGCCCCTACACTGCTAAAGCTCATGGTGGAGGAGCATCCCCAGCTTTTCGATGCTACCACAGCCTCAGGATCAACTCTGCAGCTCTTGCCCCTTGCCTCTTGTCCTCAGGACGTTGCCGACGTGGAGCTGAAAAGGAGCTGGTTTCGTCGTCGTCGATGTAGCCAAGTGCCAGACGTTCGCATTGTGCACGCTCCTGTATCGTGGACCGCAGTCCACGCGCTTCTTGTTGAGCTGCAGTCGGCGCCCATTGACGTGGTGGTCCACGAGCTGCTGGCATTGGTCCACGGATTCGTACCGTACGCCGTTGTCGCATCCCCAACGTCAGCAGCATCCTCTCGACAAGTGGCGGCCTTGTGCGCACACATTGCCGCAGTGTACGAAACCCGCGCTCGTCGGGAACAAGGAGCCAATGGCCATCTCGTGATGCACTTGGTGCATGCGCTGTGCTTTCCCGAGACACTGTGGCGTCAGCAACAGCTCCACTCGCACTATGGAGATGCCATGCCGCTATTGACGTATCCACAGGTCCTTGAGAAACCCTTTTGTCTCGTCGAAGACGCCCACGATGGCGTCTTTCGTCAACCAGCACTCTTGCGACTCCTTCTTGGACTTGTTCGTGATGTCCGAGCTGCTGCAAATGTTCATGTGACCAAGTGTGACCCCACTTTGGTGCCCGTGGAAGGCATGACGAGCTCAACCTTGACGACAAGCAGCGTACAGCACCACCAGCTCCTCCAGGACTGTTTAATGGTTCATTGTCTTCTCAAGCGTCTACTTGCTCTGCACTCCGAGGCACACGACGATCAAGTGGCGCAAGAAAGTCGTACTTTACTATGCACGCTCTTGAACGAGTTCCTGAGTGCAGATACAGAGACCTCGTCATCTCCTCCACGACTGCTACTGGCAATCCACACACAGGGATACGATGCGACGCTGGTACCGATTTTGGTGGACAATGTCCCCGCCATGAAGCACTTGTGGGATCATTGGATGGCACCAGCTTCTTCATCGCCGGATTCGTCGTCGCGTTCCGCTGCGTCAACGACAAAACCACTGATGGAATTCGTGGCAGAAGGAGCTGACAAGGACGTGGGGAAATGGCGCTTTCGATTGCGTGTCGTGCTCTCGTTGTGTGCGGCGTATCTTTGTGGCAATCGACAGAGTGCTGCCATGCAACAAGTGCTTCGTGTGGTCTGGAACAAGCTCCGCAATAGTGTCGGAGCTTCCGGCGAAAGCTGTGCCGGGTACGTGAATTTCCTGGGTGAAGTGCTGCCCTGGATCGTCGATGCGTGCTCCCAGAACGCGGATCTCAGTGCCGAACTCGTGCATTTCTTGCTCAAATTGCAACGACAGCAACAAAGTGGCTCCAGTCGACGCGAGGGCGGACGAAAACATGTCGTTGAGATGACGGGACAATTGCACGACCAGCATCAAGTGCTCGAACAAGTCGTGAACGACACGTACGCTACGTTGCTCGAACAAATTTAAGGGATGGGATCATGGAGCACTGGAAACGAAACGACACTCTGAACTTGGCTCGAGCGTACGTAATAGACCAAAGGAGAGTGTCTCTCTGTGTGTGTGGGGCCTTTGCATGAATGGCCGATTCCAGTCGTCGTGCCTTCATTCCAGCATTGAATGCCATCGACTTACGAGCAGCTGAAGCACTGGAGACGTTCAATGAAGCGGAGACGACGAGTGTACGAGGAAAAGACGGTGGACTGCCGTTCTCATTCAAGGCAAGTGCTTGTCCTCTGTGCACTGTCCACACTTTTTGCATAACGTGTTTTGCTTGTGGATTGCTAGACCTTTCGACGCAAGAAGCTCGTGCCCGACCGACTTGATCCTCTTGCAAGTGGATCGCCGCGCTCTCGTCGCCATTTCCATCCCCAGCGTCATGTTTCCATCCCGTCCACCGTGTCGTCCTCTCACGCTCTTGCTCCCCATTCCCCTCGTACAGCCAAAGGCAGTACGAGTCAAGAAGCACAAGACGATGAACTGCTTGCGTTGCAACGTCTGGATGCGCACTTAGCATCAAAGGACATTGTCCAGGACTGGATCCGAGCGTACGACCTCGAACGAGGAAACTTTGCCTCGTTTGCCGTCTTTACCGAAGTCAAACTCGACGAAGTGCAGGAAGTGTACGTGGCACAAGCTGGTCGACCAAACGCAGTGGAAGCAGCCGCCTGCTGCGCCACGTTATTGAAAATGCCAGGCATTGTCGGCTGCTACCGGACGTTGCTCGAGAAGATCGCGGCTGGAATCCAAGGCGCCATTTATCTCCCCGAACGTGCACCGTCAGCCACGTCTTCGTCGTCGGATTCCATGACGGCACTCGTGACGAAATTCTACGCGCAAATCCCGTACTTTGAACGCGTCCAAGAGCTGGAGAAGACGCTGCTTGCTAGTCGAAGTATCTTGGATCCAAACGTGCTGCGATCGCTGTCCATGGACGACGTGAGTCGTCTCTTCCAGCACGTGCCAATTGCTCACGTTCAAGCGGGCCTTGTCAAGGTCTATGCCGGCAACGTTGATCTACTGGATCAACTGATTAGCGTCTTACAGGAGCAACAACGACGGCTTTTACCACGTCGAGAAACTTGTCGAGAACTTGAGGATCCCGACTATCCACTGCATGTGCCGCTCGCCACGAGTGCTCAGATCTGTCGAGCCATTGCTCATAATGCAGCACGCTTCAGTTCTAGCGGTCGAGAGTTGATCCTGTGCGCGATTGTCGACTGGCTTGACATGGATTCGTTCCACAACGTGTTTGAACACTTTGATAGGCATGGCAAAGCGTGTTTCCTGCATTATTTAAGCGTAAACGAAGGCATGGAAGAGCTTGAACAAGTCGTGGGGGCTTTGCCCAATGCTGGTGAATCGCTCTTTCGAGTGTATGTCGCGACGTGCTTGGGGCAAGCGGACGAGCTAGTGGAGGATTCAACACGTCGGTGTAGCCCCAAGGACGTGTTTTTCGGCAAATTATTGAGCTCCGAGATGGAATTTTTCTTTGTGAGTGACTTGGCCACTTACTTGACGGAAGCGCAGTGGCAATTGCTATCGAACGAATTTGAAAAGAATGAGAGCGTACGGAAGACACGACGACAGGAGCGAGGCAAGACAAAGCGTGTGAAGGGTGAAGAGGACGACGAGGACGAGGACCAGAGGGAGCAATTGTCGCTAGCGTCAGCGTCGATTGATCGTTTCCAGCTGAACATTATGCGGTACATACGTCGCCACAATCTCACGAGTGCTCAATTGCTGCAGTTGATTGGCAACATGTTCCTCTCGACGCTTGAAGAGCGCGAGTGTAGTCAACTGTTGGACAATTGCTGGGCTCGTTTTCCTCTTGCTAATCGCTGGTCGAAAGCTTTAGCGATTGTTCAAGACTTGAACGGTGGATCCACACAGAGTACGTTGGGATTACGACCCGTGGTCGAAGCTTCGGTGGACGACCATGTTGAACAAGCGGCAACTATTCGTTTAAAGATGCTCAAGGAAGTCTTTACGATGTTGACGCAAGAGGAGCGAGCGGTATGGATGGATGAGAACAATGCCGAGTATCCAACTGAGAAGTATCAGAGAACAATTCAGGACTTGAAAGATGCCGCGACGGAGGTGAAGGAGCTGCCAGATGTCAGTGATCCTGCGGTGCATCTCGCTCGCATGGAAGAAGACGTGAAGATGCGGTGGCTCGATGCTCTTATCCAGTGCCTCGCGAACGGGACTGAGAGTGCGGCAAAGTTTGCAGCGCTGAAGCAGGCGCTCGTGTCGTGTACGAAGGAAACGAAGGCGCTGCCGACAGCTCTAGCTCAGGAGGATTTGCAGTCGTCGCTGTCATTAACCGAACAAATGTTTGAACAGCTCAGTGCCGATGATCAAGCCGCGTTTCTCGGAAAGTTTGCACTGCTACAAGACGACAACGTTCTAGTTGATGGGGTGGATCTTGTAGCGAGTCAAGGCTCGATTCTTCCAGCTTCAAGTGATGGACTTTTGCCCGTGTCTTCATCGACTCATGAGCTTGAACACGTCACGCTTCAAGTGGATCCAAGTGCTGACATTCCGACGGCAATGACCACGTTATTCACGCAAAGATCGGAAGCTCAAGGGCTTGAAGCGCTTGAAAAGACTGGCAAGGAGAGGAAAGAGGAAGCTCCTGTGGCTCGTCATCTCGAGCGAAAGCCGACGATTGACCGTCAAGCACTTTTACGGCAAGAGCAGCGCAACGTCAAGAGCGTTGACGTGGGCTGTCAAACAACTTTTGACACTGAACAAGAGGCAATTGATTCCTTGAGCACACTTCGATCCCTTGACAAGACTCAAGGAACGTCTCGCATGTTGGTACGACTGCCAAAGACGACGCCCTTGACGCTCTCTGCTCTCCTTGGAAAGACAAACGCAGGTACAGGAGGCAAGAGCAAGAAGGACAAGTACCAGAAGATCAACAACGCGGCCGTCCCACGCGCCATCGCCGGCCTCATTACGTCGTGGCGAATGAACACTGAGCAGCTTGTCCAGTTTGCCAAGAAATCGCTCGGCAACATTCTCAAGATCATTGCCGATGCTTACAGTGAGCTCTTGGCTGCTACTCGACGCAAGTCTCAGCACGTGCGCCTCGCGTATGCCTCACCCCGTCGTCCCGGTCAAGTACTGACGCTTTCTCAGATTGTGTACCAATCGTTCCTTCATAGCTACGGCTTGCCATCGATTGCCGACATGCACTTGCTGGCGTTTTCATGCGCGCTTGAAACGTACCGTACACAGCATCTCCGTGTGGAGCATTTTGCTCGCTTTTGCTTTGAAGAAGTCCCGAAAGCTCAGTTGACGCATTACTTGGAGTTCCTCGAGGGGATCGTGTGCGAGGATTTGACGGAAACGACCATGGCGAGCCACGGTACGAGTCCAATGCCAATGCCTGCTTCAACGCCTGGCAATACTTTGCATAGTGGTGCCACATCACGCAGTTTGTTGCCAAGTACGTCCACGTCATTGAAACAAAGTCGTCTGGGGCTTCGAGTTAGTGTTCCCGACAAGGAAAACTGGACGATATCAATCGATCGTGCTCAGGACATTGTCCACTTGTGCTTTCGGACTATGCGGAAGACTGCCGTGAGTGCCTTTTGTGAAAAGTTGATGGCCATTGGCGTTCAAGGGACTTCGACGGCAGTCTTACCATTCGTCGAGACGTCAAGTGAAGGCAGCGATTCAGTGCTTAACGTGGATTTCTTGCTGCAATTGGTCTTGAGCGAGTGGCAATTGGAACAAGGGCGACGTGAACGTCATTTGCTCGATGTGTTTCGTGCGGGGGACGTCAATGGCGACGGTCAATTGACATCGGCCGAGTTTACGCAAATTGTCTTGGCCATTGATGCGACTCGGGACCTGGGGGACATTTTACTCATGTACAGTGCCACGTTACGTCGGACCGAGTGTGACCAAGTGAATGCCGACGTGTTCTTACAAGTCGCACGTGACTATGAACTCGATCGAGTCGTCTGGCAAGGCGACGGCGATTTGTTTAACATTGTGAATGAAGTGGCAGACATGGAAGCAACGTGGTTGAACGTCCGCGGCTTTTTCATTGGGACATTGGAGGCATTGGCACGGGATTTACCGTGGACGCATTATCTCCGCACATGTCAAGGGGCTGGCTGTGGCTGTTTGAAATGTTTGGTAGATGGCTACATTGGGTTTCAAAACATGCGATGGGAACTTGCACGTGGTCCGCTTCAAGTGGACGTTGCCGAACGTGTCCAGTCCAACGTTGGGGTGTCGTGTCATTTGGTGTGGATACGATTCTGGCAACTCATGCGCCAATTGTACGATGCAGCGGTCGAGAGCGAGGGAATTGTGACGCCATGGCGAGGGATACAATACGTGCGAGACCAAGCAGTACCGAGCTTGACCCCAAGATTGATCAAATCTCGACGACAGGCTTTACCAATTTATTTGTTTCCAGATACGGCACGAATTACGGCAAAAATGAGTCCGAGCCACGACCCCGAAGCATTTGATGCTTCAACGATCCACGTCCAATTTGCGGATTTGCTTCGTCATTTATCGACGAAATTCACGCATCCGACCACGTAATTATTACGATCAGTTTTGGGAACTTTCGACATGCAAGCTCCGATTGCGGGACGTTAAAGACGGTAAAGTGCAGTTTATGAGAATAAAACGTAGTCGTAAAGGACGTTGGAGCGACCGTAATTTGTGCATAGATCTCACATATTTCATCATTTATTGCTGCTTTATTAATTAATTGCCTTCGACGACAACATGTATGGCGGCGGCACTTATCCTCCTCCAGGAGGCTGCTATCCGCCTCCCCAGCCCGGTTACTCTCCTCAAATGGGCTACGGTCCTCCTCCTTCAGTAGGTTATCCTCCTCCAGGTCAGCCATATCCGCAGGGATACACTGCTCCCGGTGCATACCCACCTCAATATCCTCCGGCGGGATATCCCCCTGCTCCAGGCGCGTACCCTCTCCCTCCCCAGCAAGCACAGGCCTATTATGCAGCCCAAGGACGACAATTGTTCGTGCAGGCAACGCTGGCTCCAGCAGAACGATACGTCGTTGCCCCTCAGCCGACGTATGTCACGTACCCTGGTGTGGCGACGTATGGCGGTGGTTACTACAAGCTCAAGAAAGGCAAGTACAAGCTCAAGAGAGGCAAGTACAAGCACAAAGGCTTCAAGTTCAAGTAGGCGACATAATGGATCTCAATGAATGTAGTAGTTGCTACGAGATGAAGAAGACGTCCAAAGAGAAGGAGAGAGCTGTGACTTTGTCGAGTTTGAGATAGACACATGAGGAAAAGGTCGGATCGCCAGCTAAGATAACAACAAAAGGTGGATACTCGGTATGTGCTAGGACCGCGACGTGGATGAAGCAATGTGGCGTCAAACAAGGCTCTAGCGGCACATGGGAATATCTACTTTTCTATTTACGACCATAGAAAGATCGATGGACGCGTATCTGGACGAATGAAAGATGGTCAAAACGACTTAAGACTTCAATGACGACATTTTATATCTAACACTATTCCTACCAAAATGTAGAGCACAACATGAACTCAAGTAAGTTTCGGATCTGGAAGAAGGTCTCGCTATGGTCTCTGCCAGGGTGTAGGGGTACTCTTGCTGCTACTTTATGCAGTGTTTGAGCGGCAGTCTGTCCACTTGTGTACGTACAAATGTTTCCTCTCAAGAGCTGTCATAGGTTATTGAAATATCTAAAAACAGTAGTGCCAAATCTCATAGCTCTGGTTTTATTTCATTGAGTTTTTCAGTCCAAAACTTGCGGTGACGCGCACCCACAATCTGACGCATGAGACAATGAGAAGCGTGATTTTTATCCAGATGGAGGATGGGATGACAAACACTCAAGTTGCAGCACCCGATTCAAATTTGAATTGAGTATTGCAATCATCTTCGCCCGACTCGTTCAGTCCTGCAGACCCGATGGTCTGGAAGCAGGTGTTGGTGTCATGTCGACTTGGAATTGACGAATATTAAGAAGGTTGCAGAATATACGAAGACGTTGCACATGGCTTAAAAGCACCTCATGTATTCTTGCCCTAGGCCTTGATGCTTTCTTTATCATCTGCCCGTAATCCTCTAGTCTACCGCAAACGCTTGATTCTTGGTTACTGCTGTTTTACGCCATACACTTCAAGAAGCTGGTGGTATGTAGCTTCATACTCTTTCACAAGAATGAGCTCAATTATCAATTCGAAATACGCCATAGCTTAGATCACCTTTCATGATGAATCGACTCGGCCAATCATTTGATTGCTCGAGTTGGATACCAAAGTTTATAACTTCATGTCAGACGTCTGATGAGTGGTTAACGTTTCAAGTAGAAGAAAAAGGATGAGCACGCTAGTCACCTCGCGACGAAGATTGCGCTTCAGTTTGGGTGTTCGGCCACAAAGAACGAGAAAAAGTGTATAGGAAGTTTTCTGAGAGTCCTGTAATTCCTCCTGGGTACTTGATATTGAGCTCGATCCTGGGATACGCGCACTGCGTGCTGCTCCTTTGTCCGCATTGATAGAGGTAGAGACGTAGGTCGCATCGTCGCCAACGCCGTGGAAAAAGCGAGGAAAGATGAAGGCAAGGAAAAGTCGAGCTGGATTTGCAGATCCACGCTTCCGAAGGGTCGTAGTGACTGTGATATCGTGCAAGCAAGTACCATTTTGAGGACGGATTCAACCTAGGAACGAAGTAGAACGGCACCCAGAGTACAAGAAGATGATTGCAGCTATGTCGTTCAAGATCGCGAGTAACATGAGGTATCTAGAGCGACTTCAGTATCAATGCAGTATTTCTGCACAGATCAATCGTGGAAGTTCGTTCAGAAGCGCATGGTTTGCATGGCGGCTGATGCGATAGTGAAGCGCAGTGCTCCAACGGTGAGTAAGTGTGGCGTAGGCGGACTACAGTAGACAAAAGGTTTACAGTAGCGCACAACGGTGATCTCCATAGACGAGGTTCCAGACGCATTCATCTGGTCGACATCGCGCAAAGACAAAGCTGTCGTAGAAGGAACTGCGATACGAGATCATGGAGTTCTGAGAAGTTGAAAAGGACGTAACATTACATCAATACTACACCGACATTCTTTCTTTCTCGCTTGCTTTCTCGTCTTTTCTGCACCTCTTGATTAATTCTCTAGTGGAAAATCTCCTTGTGGAGCATTCACAACGCCTTCCATGAAAGAAATTACTTGTCCACCGCACGTAACAAACATCTTATCGGATGCAAACCCACGTCGACTAGGAGGTGGTACATAGCCGTACATTGCCGAATAACACACACCGTCGTTGTAATGACGCGGTGGTGAAGCAGATAGCGACGATGAGCACGTAGACGATGGAGATGACGCATAAGTGGTAAAGTCTGTAGCTGTTGCGATTTGACGTGGAGAGTTGCGGGCCCAAAACTCCAGACGCTGACGCTGCGCAGTCAAGTTCTTCAGATCCTATCATACCAAAACAGCACCTTATCCATTAGCTTGATCCTCATTGTATGCAGGCACAAATGTACTGATTCAACCAACATACCTGGACAGACATGCCACTGCGAATTTCACAACCATTGTTGTTGCTGTTGGGCGGAGATGCAGTCGAGTGACGCGTTTGCTTAGCGGCAACCATTAGTATGTATGGAAAACTACTCTGCAACGAGAGTGAAGTGCGTGTCTTGTGTCTCCTGTGGCGGATAAATCTTTTTGTGCGCTTAGTAGAGTCGCAAAAGCGCCATTTTGAGGGGTTTCACACGATAACGGAAAAAAGTCGGTCAAAAGTGGCGGGATATAGTGAAACCAAGTCTAGAAAATGGAATGATGCCGATAGCCACCTTGTAACCCCCAGTTGCGATCTTGTCAATCGCACCTCTTCGAGCAAGCTTTTCCACCAATCATGACGTATCGTATGCCATCAGTCTCTCTCTTTCCACTGGTCGGACACCATCACTCGTGACATGGAATACACACGTCTCCGACGGGAGGTGGGGCGAGAAAGCCACTTTGAGCTGACGTTGAGTCGAATTGGCAACTCTAGTGATTACAAGACTATAAGGGTTAAAACAGACGTCAATCAAAAGCTGGAAACAACCACGAAACGACAACGTACCGCTGATTAATGCAGTGCGACCATGATAATCCCAGCGCCGGACGGATGCCGTTCGGTGCTACGGAGCGAGGATCAAAGTCACCCGTGACTTGATTGGTTACCACGAATACGACACCGTATTGACAGCTCAGGATACGCATGCAATTGGCCATGTAAAACATGGTACGTGACCGCGCTGCTGCATCCTGTCAGCAGCAAGAGCAATAAGATAACATATCAAGTAAAAGAGAATACGGCAATAATTGCAGCAAACCTTCACGGAGGATGTAGACTCTAGACGAAAGACTGCCGCTACTGAGTCCAGTATGACGAGCTTGGTGTTCTGCTCTGCCAGCAATGCCGGCAGTCTTGATTGCTGTGCACATCAAACGAACAACAGAGTCACTATAACGCGCTATATGAGCATTAGAGATGACGTCGATGTGCATACCAGTAGACTCATTAGGTCATCGACGGTGTAGAGCTGCTCAATAAAGATGCCGTCTAGGAAGTCGCTACCCGTCAACTTTTTTGACGCTCCTTCATGACGTTTACGCTTGGTCCCAACGCCCATCGTGGCTTGATATCGTCGTGCATACACCTGAGCGAGATCGTGCAGTCGTTTGACAGATCCCACACCTTCAGTGCAAATGTAGCAGGCCGAGCCTTGCAATCCACCGAGAGATCGTGGTAGACGGCACTGCAGCAGCAACTGCAAACACAGTTGCGTCTTTCCGGCCGAAGCTTCACCACAGACCTCCGTCAAGATACCAGAGCGAATTCCTCCGTCCAGTAGCAGATCAATCGAGTCACATCCAGAAGGCAAAACAAACGACATCGACTCGCGGGTTTCCCATAGCGACAAGGCGGTTGTTGCAACCATGACGCGGTGGATGACGTGTCACTGAAGCGATATGTCACAAAAGCGATTTGTCAAATATGCTTTTCGGTAGGACACAACGGTTGGTTGGTGTGAGAGCATCATGCGCTCAACGGATTGTTCGCCTCTTTTCATTTCTAAAGTTGCCAATGGAGCAGGAGTTTGTATGGGTTTATCTGTGTATCCCAAGACTCGTCTGAAGTTGCGAAGCGGTGTGCGAGATTTCGAAGACGGAAGGAATTGATGTTTATCCTGAGGGGCTGATATATGATGATCGATAGTATACCCAAGTCCAGTACGCTGGCCTGATCCTTCCATCTTTCTCACTCTCCCTCTTTCTCTCGATCGGCCGAGGAAAGTGTTTATGGCGTTTATGTGTCTTTCGTCTGCGTGCAGCCAAATCTGCCACAGTTGTTGCGTCCTTCTCCATGGCCAACCATACTGCTATTGGCTGCACATAACAAGCGGTTGTTCATGATAGGAACCCTTCGCAAACTATCGCCGTGTTGCAAGGAGCCAATTACAGCCCACATCTTATTGAATAAAGTAAACAGGAACTTGTCTTACATTTTGATGGGATTTGAGCTCAACCATGTGTGTATGTTAGTAGCGCACTATATCGGCAGTACAATTACACTACACCCGACGTGCAGGAGGAAGTTAGCGTGAATGGTCGGTCGTGTGTAGGTCTTTCCTTGTGGCCACAAACATTTACCTTGCCGCTAATCCCTCCATGCGTCTCTCGCCGCAAAGCTTGCTGCCAGCATGTTGATGGCCGCGCTCACGTCGCAATCCCATTTCTTGGTGGTACACTCTGTGTGATCGTAGGAGCACTCCGAAGCAATTGTACTGCGCTGGGAGATCCACCGCCACCACCACCACCGCCACCACCACACCCTCACGCGTCCTTTTCTTCAGCAGCTTCTTGTTGCGCGCAGGGGCAGAGTATTGGACAGACGAAAGTGGCTCGTAGCACTACAAGCAAAGCCTGCTCGTCTTGAACTCGTCCATAGAGACCACCGTCGCGCTTCTGCAACGCCTATTTCAACCCTATCACCGGACTGGGCGACTGTCCTTTGATGCCATCGCGCAAACAATGCGTTTCGTAATCGCATCGTCCGCCGCACTAGCCATGCGCTTTCAAACGAACTTCCACTTGAGAAACGGCCGCGCTGAAGTTCAGCAAAATCGTCGCGTTGCTAGAAGTAGTGCAGCTGCTTCAGATACCTCGTGTAGCTTGCGGTCTTGTACAACGGCATCATCTCTGCGAGGATCTCCTCGTGCTCTTGATGCCGATTCTCTGGCTCGCATTCCAAAGCAGGTATTCGCTTGAAATCAGCCATGTAATGACTCTCCTTATCAATTGCTTGCACAATATCGCGCTTGTCATGACGCTTAGGTAGCCGGAATCTGCGCATGTAGCCTGGGCAATCCGCTGTATACTGTATCCTTTGGCCGCAGTAGAAGAAGGGAGACGAAAGGAGAAAGCGGAGAAGGTTCGTCTCCCAGGTCCTAGTCTGATGATGACGTCTCGTGCATAATCAGACAGCGCTCGTATTTCCTAGTCTTCTGTCGGTGGTCGAAAGAGCCAAACTGACGGTCCGTATTGTATCCGTTGCGATTGGCATAGCGTGCTCGTACTTTGGTTCGATCGACACGTCCAAGAACTTGCTCGAAGCGTCAGCACTTTCCGGATGCATGGTCGAGATATCAAAGGCGTGGCGCCCGATCGTCCATGGATTCTCTTGGAACGACTTTACCGACAACAAGATTCCAGTTGCAGCTCTCGACTTATTTCTTGATGCACGCGTAGAAACCAGCCAGTGTAGATGCGTTTGGTCTTGATGTACGCTCGCGGACACAGAAAACACCAGTGTTCGGCACCTCGTCCATCCTGCGCTCTGAAACTTTCAGCGAAGTCGGATGTAGAACGCCAGACCGTTCTCGTGAATACGGTTTGGTCACGGAATCGTGTCATGTCTCGGAACGAAAGAGTTTCGAGCAATGGACAACAATCCGAGGTTATCAGTTGCAGAGAGCAGTACACGGACTCGATGGATTTTCGAGTACTCTGACCTCAAAAAAGAACTTTGTGAGCAAATGGTGGTCAACGCTGGCGTGATGATTTGCGAGCACTTTAAGAGGCGCTTTCGACTCTACATACGGACTACAATGGTAGGGCTCGGTAGCGAACGATAAGAAGAATACCTTCGTGAAAGCAATCATGGACGCGTGGACGAGATGGACGTGGTGGAAGCGCTGCATGTGCGAGGCATTCTAACGCCAGATAGCACCCAATAAAACGCGCATGGCCAAGTGTCAGGTACTGGAATCGCAACGTGAACGCGGCTATCAACATGCTGGTGCTGCTTTAGAGCGAGGGACGCGTGGAGGCTTACAGAAGGACGGTAAAGGCGTCGATGCGAAAGCATCGTGGCTACGAAAAAATAGCTGGAGGATATCTGCAATGCAATGTGCGTGGTAGACAGGCAACGTTGATAGCTTGATCATGCATTGTCGCCGTGTTGCATGAAGCCACACAGTCCCTTGTACGTGAAGTATCTTTCCTTTTGTCAATTGTTGCAAACACGTTAAGATGATGAATGACCACTTTTTCCGTTCAGCCATCGAATAAAGGAAGCGGCAACTTGTCTTGTGTCTCGGTGAGCCGTGAGTTGAACCACGACTTCGCGTATGTTCAGTACCAGCTGTGTGTGACTTATAAATTTTGACGGATCAGGTGGCGGCCATCAGGTGGCCATGCAGTGTATACGGTGTCCACTACAGACCTCGATTCAAGTCAACTTGCCATAGCCTTTCCACCGAAACCAATGATGCCTGTTCGTTGAACAACAAAAGCGCTTTGATTCTCCCCATGCAATGTGGCGACGAACCTGCTGGTAGCTGCATTGTCTCCATCATGTCATGAAATCCAATCAGTAAGTATACTGCTCCCCCACCGAGTCGTTTTACGACTCGCAAAGACATGACGGGCAGCTCTCAAACTCGCTCATGGCAGTAAACACGCGCCCACACAGCAAATTTGTGTTTCCTCTTGCAGCTGTTTCTGCGCCAGATCTGCTTCCCCTTGACTTCATTAAAGGCTCTTTCATATTGAATAGCGCGGCGTTTGCATATCACACCTGTTTTCCATCTCTTGAGCCAAAACTTTTCATGGTGCTTTGCGGGCGAAAACCCGATCACAAACCTTGCGCTATGTGCTTGGGACACGCATGACGGTCAAGGTAAAGGTGTGCGCCAGTGTTCGCTCGTGCTTCCAGAGTCGAACAACAAGAACGAACGGCTTTGTACACGGCAAAGCCTTGACTTCAAGTAAAAGCTTGAGCTCGACGACGTGTTCTTTTAGGGCCGTCTTTGTCAACTTCCACCTGAGAGGATGAGGAAACGAATCTAGATGGAGGTAGATCGATCTGCATACAATGGGCTATCTCTTTCTCTCTCTCGAGTATTCTTAGCCCCAACATGGTAATTATGGACATTGCCGTCTTGAGGCACGTCGTGCCTTCGTGGCAATGTAGCATCTTTACCTTACGGTGGTCGCACTTGAGCGATAGGTATCCTTTATCATATCCTGCTGTTGACAGTTGGTTTCGCTGACAGACCTGGCGTTTGGGTAGGCTGTCTGTGCAATGCAGCTGGTGTGCCATACTTAACCCCAGTGAACCCCAGCGACATTGTCGTCCCGCGGAAGTCTCGGTCAGTTTGGCTTTTACCCTCAACGCACACACACACACACACTCACACTTTCACTCTCACGCGCACTTACACACGCTCAGAACGCGTGTGCCAATTCCCCTGACTCTTTTCAGTGAGTGCCAACCACACAAACCCCTCTCCGGCTACAGTATCAAGCCGTTCACAAGTATTTTCCCGTCTAGCTCGCGTCTCCACATGCCGCACGTGGCCATGATGCCCGCGCCACCGTCGCTCTCTATCAAGGTGCACCCAAGTCTCAAGACTGTTTACGTGCGCATGAAAGACCGGTCGGGCACTGTTGCCATCGACATGACACCGGCACTCTTATCTCCAAAGGAGCTCATCGTGCGCTTTCACGAGTTAGCATTTGGCAAGTCGTTTGCTGCCTTTGCTGCTAACTCGGGCCTTCTCACACGTCAACAGGACCAGGAGACGCTCGTTACAAGTCTAAGTGACTTGCAAGATGGACAAGTGCTCGTGTATAAGCCTTGCGAGGAGCTCCGCACACTTGTAGACCAAGGTTGTCTTACCCCCGTGCTAGCGGCTCACTCTTCTATAGACGTGAGTCCATCCAGCTCTCCTATGGGACACAAGCGCAAAGGAAGAGCCAAGTCCGTGTCCAACAATGTCGAGCGAGTACACCGCTATGCGTCAGATCTGGCCAAGATGGACGTGTCCCCTAAAGAGAAAGAACTCATTGAAGACATGCTCATTGTAGGTGATGAACAAGTCGTAGACGCCATGGAATACTTTGTCGTCCATCGGGATCCCGTGCTTGTTCAGCGTGTGCTGCGTGGCCCTGCTGCCAAGAAGAAGAATGCAGCTCTGGAACATCTTTCAAGGGATTTCTCGTCCATGGACATGTATTCGCCTGCTGCCTCGACGTCTGAAGACGACTTCAGTGACCCTTTCTTGATGGAAGTATCGACGCCAGTCGTACGAGCTATGGCAGACTCAAAAGTGCAGCGACCTTCGATGATGAGTGTGGAGGAGCCCACGATAACGACGATGGCCCCGACAAAGGGAACACGTCCGTCGCTCATGTTTGACGGCGACGCGCTATCTAACCCACCGATTTTCTTACAGCCCATTAGGGAAAAGGCAACGCCGCCGTCGGGGAGGATGTCGCTTTCGCTTTCAAATGAGCTAGACTCGAGTCCACACACGACACAACTTTTCTCGATTGAGAAATTGCTGGATGGTGTACCTGTAGCACGAGACTTCCATGACAAGTATAACGTGGGCCCTGTGCTAGGATCTGGCAAGTACTCTGTAGTCAAGCGGTGTACGAACAAGTCGACAGACGAGCAGTTTGCAGTAAAGATTATTGACAAGAGGCAGATGATTGAGGTCCGATTTCTCAAGCGGGAGCTGGAGATTATGTATGGACTGCGCCACGATGGTGTTGTTCGTCTTTTGGAGCTATTCGAGAACAACGATTACGTGTTCCTGGTCATGGAAATGTGTGGCCAGGAACTTTTCGAGTATATTGATCGGAACGGGCCACTACCCGAGTCCACTACGCGCCCACTTATTCGTAAGCTCGTGCGTACAGTCGTGTACTTGCACGCTCAGTGCATAGTGCATCGCGATATTAAGCCGGAGAACATCCTGCTACCCCCCAACAGCCAAGAAGTGAGCGATATCAAGCTGTCGGACTTTGGTATTGCACGGAAACTCGATGGCCACGGCCACGACAATGTCCTCACACCTCATGAAAGTTTGTCTGAAGTGGCAAACCTCCATGACGTGTCAGCTACGAATGCTTCGAATTTGCCATCCACTACTGACATGGTACGCAACCGCATGGCTCGAGCACACACCAAGTGTGGAACACGCGACTACATTGCGCCAGAAGTTATGAGCGGTAAGGGATACGGTACTGAGGCCGATCTCTGGAGTGTGGGTGTGGTGACGTATGTGCTAGTGAGCGGCTGTGCGCCAGTGTTCCTACCAACTGCTGAAGGTGTGAAGAAGGTGTTTTTCTCCGATGAAGCGTGGAGTGGTGCGTCAGAAGACCTGAAGCGATTTATTGAGGCGCTACTTGTGCGTAACCCCGAGGAACGCATTACTGCCTCCGACGCATTGAATCACCCGTGGTTAAAGCAGTAAAAGCCAGAAAGTAGATGATTTCTCAACAAATTGTAAGCTGCCACCTGGAGAAGACACGAGCTCTTCGCAGACAGACGAGAGTGCGCATAGTTTCTTTTCCCACCCACGTACTTTATGTATTAAAGCCAAACAACTTGCTATTATCACCAAAAAAATCAGACAGCAGCTTTGCTTCACCCTGTAGCCATCTCTCTACATACCGTCTGTCTCGCCTAGCTTCCTGCTCTTCGGCTTGGGAATCTTCTTCCCGCATCTACTTGTTGTTGTTGTTGTCGTCAAACTCCTTGATAATCTCCGGAGTAGCCTGCACGAGCTCCACCATCGTGGGGTTGTCGCACAAGTTAAAGAACTCGATGCTGCTACCGTCGTCGCTGGGAGGAATCACCAACACGTCGTGGTCCTCAGGACCTTTTACAATGCCCTCACTGGTATAAGGCACCTTTTCCTGCTTCAAATAGCCCTCCACTTCCCCTAATTTGTCCACCCAGAGACTAATGAAGTTGGGATGGCCAAAACGGTTGCGCACCACGCGATTCTTGTTCTTCTGGTCCGCCTCCACTCGCGTTGGATACTCCCAGTCTAAAACTTCCACGTCGCGCACACCCACAATACGAAACGGCCGGTCCGCAGTATCCTACACCAGTAACATATCAAGCGGCACATTTCGTAAAGTTCCTGCGCTCATCTCATTCTCTCTCTCTCTCTCTCTCTCTCATATGCAACATACGTTTTCATCGTGCTCAAAGTGGATGGGACGTAGCACCGACTGCGCAGGAGAAACTTTCTTGGCGAATGCGCGAATTGCCTGCGGGCGAGCAAAGACTGAGCGAGAGTGAAGAGCTGCGCGGCAAAGCATGACTACGACGAGCTGATGTTTCGGCCACTCGATGCGTAACCAAAGTGGTTACGACTGCGTAACTCTTCGGCTCTTACTTTCAATTATTGATTAGATATCATAACGGAATGACAATTAAATAAATTAGTATTGAAAACAAAAAATATATACACGCGTGAAGATGGAAGGGGCTGAGCTCAAGCAGCTTCAGGCGACGTGTCAAGCGCTTCGAGACGAGATGACGGCTCTATACGAGAAACGAGGCACGCGCCTGTCGAGTGAAGCGCGTGTCAAGCAGCGTCGCTGGCGTGTTCTCCTTCTGCTAAGCGCCATGAAGTCGGGATTGCGTAACACGTTCTTGGAGGCGGATGCACGTCGTGCGCGCGTTCAAGAGCAGAAAGACGTGGCCGAGGCCCACCAGCTCCAGCTGCAGAATTTGCTGTATGAGAAGGATCATTTGCTGCGCGAGATTCAGCGCTGCCGGGGGTTTAGTACGAAGGAGATGGACAAGATCGAGTTTGCGGACGGAAATATGGCCATTGAAGTGGACCCAGACGTACATCGGCAGCATTTGTACCAGCTCACACAGGAACTAAATGCAAGGAAGAGGTGGGTGGGGCGGTGCATTTGGCAACGATATGAGCACAGCGGACTGACCTCGTGTTTTGTGGGGATTGCGTAGTCTACAGACGGAACTCAAGGAGCTCAAGCTCAAGATCGTCGAGCTAGAGGACGCAACCGAGACGAAACAAGCGTTTCTGGATGCTCTACCTAGTCATTTGGCTGGTATTGAAGCTGCGACGACGGGGCTGCAAAAGTACATGGGGGAGCCAGTGTCAGCTCTACGAAGCAGACACCAGACTGCCGAAGTGGAGCTAGCTACTCCGTTGTATGCTTTGTATTGTGAATTGGAGGCATTCCAGACTGCTAGTGGAGATGCAGGCAAGCAGCTGATACTGGAGGTTGTTGATTCAGTCGGTGTTAAGCACGTGGGAGCGTTCCGTAAGCGCGGCTTCCCGGCAGCACTTGATCGGCAGGAACACGCGGCGACTAGTGTGAAGAAACTCAAAGCGGCGTCACGTTCACCGACTGTGAGTGCAAGTGAAGCGACTCCGCCATCACGTGCACCGTCTCGCTCACCGTCGATAAAGCGTGGAGTGGATGCCACTCACGAGCCGGAGAGTGGCGAGATCGTGGTAGCTACGCATGCTGCTGAAAAGCTGCTGGAGCTTCGTCCTCATGCGTCGCCGTCAGAGGATGGAGAGACTAAGGAAGAACCCAAGCACTCTCATCAAGATCAGGATGAAAGTGGCGATGCTGCTGCATCTGCGTCTGTCTTAGACCTCTGGGAGCCGCATGCAAAAGCCTTGCAGCTGACTCTATCGATCCAAGTCCCTCTCGATACCGACAAGAGCGGGAATACCGCGTCAAGCTCTTTCACTGTGATGTTCCAGTACTTTCCAATGGCCAAGATTGTCACGGCCGAGGTTGTGAAAACCGTTCCTGCAAGCTACAGTCAAGGCAATCACCAGCGCAATATCTTGATGAATCTGTTCCCAGGTGACGATGGTCTGACCGTGCCTCAGCTCGCTGTGAACTACATTTTTCAAGACGTCAGCGAAGAGCAAAGGGAAGTAGAATTCCCGGTGGATGCTACATGTCGACCGTACTACTGGGCACAGTGGATATGCGGGCTAGACCCGGTAAAGCGTCCGAATCTGTCCATCATGGATATCAATGCCACCGAGACGAAACCTCCTCGTCGACTGGAGCCGTCAGTACGTAATGTTATGAACCAGCTGGTGAAGCGGTTTGTGGCTACAGCGGTGCTCAAGAAGCACCTCGACCTGCTAGGCAAGTCGACAAGTGCTTCTCATCGAGTGGTGGACGACAGCACACGTTTTGTACACGAACTTGCGCGTCATTTGTTTCCTCACGAAGTCAAGACGCACCTTGAGGAGTGGAAAGAGATTCCCGTTCCCCCGCAAGACGTTTTTCAGCTTTTCAAAGCGAGTGTCGCTCCATCCACGCGTCCTCGTGCAGATTTCCATTTCTCCACAACAGGTTGTCAGTACTTTCGTGCGTGCTTTAAGAATGGGTCGACAAAGGTGTCGGCTATCGTCGAGATCTCGCCAGAGTACCCCGTGCGTGCCCCACGCTTCATCTTCCAGCCACGTTCGTCAACGAGCAGCAAAGCAATGAACAAAGACCAGCTCCCGATCTACGAGAATCAATTGAAGGTGCGTCCAATGTTTGACCTTGTATTCAACTTGTATTGACACTCTTGTGTGTGATCAGGAAATTGAGATTGAAGTGAATGCGTACTATGACGAATTGATCCCCAAGGGCAGCGAGCACTTTCTCCTCCTTCATCAGCTTCGTAAAATCGAATTGTGCTTTGACGTTTTGTGCAGCGCAAGTGCTGATAACGACGCCGAGATGTCGCTCCATTTCGGCCGTGAACATCGCGGTAAAGACCGTCGTCGAGCCATGGTCATGGACATTGCAGCCAAGGAATTACGTCACAGATAGGAAACTTGCAAGAGGATTATTACCGGGAAGAAGACATGAAAGAGTCAAGTTGCTTGTATCCACTTTTACCACCTCGTAAGTGTTGCAGCTACAGGAGAGAAAGAGAGAGAGAGAGAACTAGGAGGACGTCTGTTTCTTCTTGGTGAGTTGTACCGTCTCGCGCTTGAGCACATGGAGCAACGTCTGCGAGCTCTCGAGGATCTTCATGTAGGCTGCTTCAGTCTCTTGGATGGTCCGATCGTACTCATTACGTGCCTGTGTTTTCCTCGCGAGTGCTTCATTGATTTTACTCAATCTGTCTGTAAGAATCGTCAGGTCTTTCTGGATCTTGGCCTTCTCTTCCTCTTCCTTGAGCATGGAACGATTGACTTCTTCACGCTTTTCACGCAGATCTTCGATACACTTGACGAGCTCATTGTTGTAATTCTGCAGCGTTGCTCCTTGTTGCGCCATGGATGGAATTGACACTTAGAGAGAGAGAGAGAGAGAGAGAGCAGACGATGAAGAGCCGAGGGCAAGTAGTTGAGCAAGAAACCTTAGGCGTCCGTTGAAGTATTTATGTAGCCATGTTCTCCAACTGTTGAAGCACTCTCGAAACTTGCTCTTAAGTTTGGTGAAAAACACGAGTGCAATACGACAGTTGGAGAGACGACCGCATGGGGGAGCAACAGCGTGTGTTTATGGGGCTGTGTCTCTGCTCCACGGGACTGGAGCTCGACGTCAAGGTGTGCATCATCATCCTCTTCGTCTGCTCTATCGAATGGGCAATCTTCGAAGCTCTAACTCGTCGTATTTCACTCACTACGTCTTGATTTGTAAATCAATATACACCAGGAACAAGTGCGGAAGATGATTGTGGCTTGTGGTGGTCGTTTCGAGGACGATCTCGACCCAACAAGCACGACACACCTAATTGCCAGCGTTGTGGGCTCTCCCAAGTACCGTGTAGGTCTCCATGTGCTCTTCTATGGCTCGATAAAGAGCTCTATCGAAGCTGTTCCTCTCATATCTCCATTTCCTGCAGGCTGCTGTCGCCCACAAGCTTCCTGTGGCATCCCCGCGCTGGGTCTTTGCAAGTTTTCGTGCCCAGAAGCTTCTAAACGTCCAGGACTTTGGTCTGAAGCTGCTAGAAGGGATGGGCGTGTGCACGTCTGGACTGAGCGTTGAAGAGAAGGAGATGGTGGAACAAGTGGTCACACGCCACGGAGCTCAATACGACGGACGACTGGAGCTGGGCTTTACTAATGTGCTCATTGCAGAGGTAAGGAAGCAGCTAAAGTTGCTCGTATCACGCCATGTGTCAACGTGGTTTGTTCCTTGTTTATTAGCACCCCAAAGGAGCAAAGTATGAAGCAGCAGTGGCTCATGACATTCCAGTGGTGCATCTTGGATGGCTTAATGCGTGTATAACGAGGCAAATGGTGGTCCAAGAAGACGAGTTTGCCTTGCCATTACAAGCAGAGGAACAGAGTACTGGCGGTGGTAGTGGCAATCACGAGAAAGAAGCTCAAGAAGTTGTTGCAGCATTGCCAGAGTATGTAAAGCGATACCAGGAGGAGCACAAGGACGATGGCGATGATGGGGAGAAGGGCGAATGGATGGAGCTATTCGATGGCTGCGTCGTGTATCTCTTGGGTTTCTCACCTTTCATGCATTTGCTACTTCAGCGAATGATAAGGACTGGCATGGGGACAATTTTTCATCATGTGGTCATACGTCAAGTGACGCACGTTGTTGTGAGTGCGTCTTTATCGGATAAACAGACGCTGACGGCAATCCAGACGCGCGTAAGAGCTTGCTCTGCTGCCTCGACCGTGCATTTTGTATCGGCTACTTGGGTGCTCGATTGTGTCAAGTGTTTGACGCTACAACAAGAGGACTGCTATCCAATTGAATTCAATGGATATATCCCCACGTCTGTACATCAAAGCGATACGAGTGCAAGTTCTATCGCTGGGAATAGCATTCCTTCACTTGCAGTGGATCAAGAAGGTGCTGAAGTAGCAGAAGAAGCAAATTCTGACCCCATCGTGCTGTCTGAAGATGTACAACTAGACACGGACAAAGACCGCTGCTTGACAACATCAGCAAAGACGAATTGTACTTCAAAAGGTCCGAGAAGTAACATCTTTGCAGGATACTCGTTCTTACTCCTCTGTCGAGATCCGGAGGATCAACACGTGATTAAACCAATGCTCGAGAACATTCGTGGAGAAAGAGGAGGCGCTGAGGCCATTGCGATTGCGGCCATTGATTTCCCTCACGTGGATGCACAGCACTTTGCCTTTGTAAGTCATGCAGTTGTATGCACTGGCGTAGTCATGGACGAACAAGAGGCACTAAAGACACAAGAACGGATTCACCAGTTCCAGCGCCATGTTTTGAAGCCTGAGCAGGACGAAGATGTTGATATGGAAGATGGTATGAGACCTGTCAAGCGAATGCGGCACGACGGGAAGCCGCGGCGACGAATGCTGCAATTTGTGTCCGACTTGTGGGTCAATTGCTCCCTCGCTGCCAGGACAAAGCTCTCGTTCTCATCGCACGAACTCTTTGGGATCAGCGCCAATTACCCACGAGCTTTGTTTACGAATCCTGTGCCTTTACCAGGTTTTCAACATGTCGTGGCCTCTACTTCGGTATATCGTGACATTGAGCAGCTTGTGGTGATTGAACTCTTACGGATTGCAGGAGCTCGTGTCACGAAAACACTCAGCGCACAGAACACGCACTTGCTCTGTCTAATGCCCTTTGGTATGAAGTACGAAAAGGCTACAAAGAGGAAGCTGCACGTCGTGCGAGCGCGTTGGGTAGTCGACAGTCTCGTTGCAGGCAAACGACTCAGTGAAGAGGCTCCCGAATTTCAAGTTGTGGATGGCGATGAGACCAGTACTTTTACTCGTATTGCAAGCGGAAGAAGCGTTCATTCCGCTGTGTCTCCACGATGTGCTTCAGCGTGAGTGTCTGTCGAGAGCTATAGCGCTCGATCAAGGTGCTGGACGGTAGAGTGCTCCAATGATTTGGCTTGGAGACAGCGAGGTCAAGTCCTCGTCTTGGCAATCGCAATGACTTACGCAGCGCCAACACCAATAGCGATTTTGGTTCATACAGTTCCAGTCTCTTG
Organism: Pseudoperonospora humuli; assembly: GCA_003991265.1. Taxonomy (NCBI): domain Eukaryota; phylum Oomycota; class Peronosporomycetes; order Peronosporales; family Peronosporaceae; genus Pseudoperonospora; species Pseudoperonospora humuli. The sequence goes on along the minus strand of NQFO01004582.1, from coordinate 4,476 downwards.
TGCTGCAGTGTGACGAACGTTTGATTCGTTTGTGACGACAAAGGAACGTGAGTCAATGATCGGCATGGATGTGGCTAAGGTTTTGAAGAAAAGGAGGCTGCATTGGTAGCAGCTCGAACTATACGCAAACACTTTGCGGCTGATGTGTTTGATGGCTACGTAGGTTACGCAAGCTTTTCCCTACACGTGAATCACACGTGAATCACATGGAGCATGAGTTACACTCTGACGAGTCTTGCGAAAAGACTTTTGTCACTCTGCGTGCTGTTGCTGGGCAAGCGTAGCAGCAGATTTGAATTTAGGATAGAGACGGACAATGGATGGTGTATCGTATCAGCCTGGAACTCCGAGAAATAGGCGGCTGTCTGTCGCTGCACGTCACCGTGGTATTGTGGCAGTCAATACTGTTTATGCTGTCCGCCAGAGTCGTCCATCTTGCGTCATATGCCATTCCTGAGATGCACTGCGTACTGTTGCTTTGTAATTCGAGAAGAGACCACGAGCTTCAAGCTTTTTGATTTCCTGTGACCGAGGACTCAGCTCTGGAGAAGTTGCGAGTTTCGCATCCGACTCTGCAGCAACGCTCTCGTCATGTTGATCCAGTGCAGGAGCATAGCGTCGACTAGTGTTCCGACCGCTGTCTTCACGTGCTTGAGTCTCGCCACTCTCCTTAAGATCACTACAACAGGAGAGCACTGGCAAGTCAAGTTGGTATCGACGTATCAGCTCACAGTGTGGAAAAGCGTTGATCCAGACATTGTCTTGATCAGCCAACGAATCTACTGAAGGCTGCAGCGAAGTGTCTGTGTACAGCATCGCCAGCGTTGATGCAAAGCCACCATGGAACGTCTGGAATGTTCGTTGTCGGTAGTAAACAGCATCCAGCACCCGTTCGATCGCCATTTGTTCGTCCAAGAAGCTCGTCAGAGCTCCCGCAAGCTCCACTTCTCCCCCAGGCAGCTCCTCGTGGCTGCTAAAGAGCACGTAGCCCCATTTCTCCGGTCGATGAATGTCAATGACTCCCGTCGGAGCCCACACAATATTTGCTTCAGATGTATCAGGTATTTTCTGATACTGCAATTGATGCGTATCAGGATTTACGACCGTCTCGAGCTGATACTGCACACGTGAGAAATTAACTCGCCACACATGACCAGCTACGGTACTGCTATTAGTTAGAGCAGGTCGTGGTGTTGTTTCCAACGTCAAAGGAGGTCGAGGTGTTGCTACTTTTGGGTGTGCTTTGGCATCAAGTGGACGATATCGAAACGTGTCAAATTGCTGGAGTTCGGCTAACGACCAGCTCATCTCAACACACCAACGCACACATTCCGTCTCGGGCGAGTTTGTCGTGCCTTCTACAAAGACTGCCGAGCGTAAGGACACCAAGTTGAAGGGATTTGCAATCTTGTAGCCATCTTTGTATGGACAATGGAGCAAAAGTTCCCAAATGGTGTTTAAACAATTAATTTCCAATTCGCTGCATGTAGCAAAATAGGGAAATTAGAGGAGCAAATTGTGAGATGAGATAAAAACACGACGTACTAATATTCGTGTCGACTGCCGTCAGGATTCAAAAAGACTTCAAAGTCATTTTCATGGTATAACGTCCTATTCTTCTCGGTGATGGTCCCCCAGATCTTTGGCTCGATTAACTCGGCCCCAATGTACAACGTGTCGTCGTCATACATCATTTTGAAGCGTGTAAGTGGATACATCAGTGGTTTGCGCTCGGGTCCTTCAATGTCGACAAAGGCGTCCGACCAAGGCACATGAGCCCATTCGTCCTTATCCACACTAAAGACAGTTTAGTACAGTATAAGACAATGAGGCAAACAATCGACGTACCGTCCATCCAGTTCCATGGGCTCATAAGCGCCCTCAGTCGAGTTGCTCTTTCGACGCAAGCAAATGTAGACTGGTGGACGCAAAGTGTCCATGTATGCCGAATCCTCCTCGGACGCCATCGTCACGAGCTACTGGAAAGATACCAATAAGCAGGATTAGCAAAGGGCGTTTTATTTATCTTCCAGCCTTATAGAAGTAAAAAAAGTAGTACAGACTTTTGTGGCAGAAAGATCGAAATACTACTTTAGCGAAAACGTGCTTTCTTGTGGAGCAACGTCTCGGTATTGCCAAGGTGTTGCGTCGTTCGCATCGCAATTCTCGAGTATAAAAGTGTTTTGTAGCCACGCCTTCAGTCGTTCTGCGGTAGAGTTGACCCAGAGTCTCGCCATTTTGACGTTTGTAAGACTTCAGAGCCCCACAAACAGCTCTAGACCTTCCACAGCAGCCGAACGTAATATATGCTGGAAACCAAGCAGAATGATGGTAGAAAGGCAACGAGGTGCGTCTTCCGTTCAAAGGATCTCCTGAGATTAACAAGTTATTTGGGTTCATGAGCTCGACCTGCACTCCGTTATCCAGATCGAAGGATTTCAATCTGTCAAATCTACGGCAAAACGACTCAAGACGCGGCTACAAAGCACTTTATTACTCGAGAATCGTGACGCGTCCTTCGTGCTCCGGATATGCCAGCAATCGCTTCTTCATCATAAAGTCGGCCACGACCTCGGGGATCTTCGCAGCCTCGCGCAAGATCTCGCCCTTAAGCCATGACGAGCAGCCATCACCGCCATTAGCAACAAACTTGGACGTGGCCACAAGGAGCTGCGTTTCCAAGTCCACCGGTTCGCCATTGCTGTCGAGTAGTTTGGTGATTGAAGGCGGATTTGTATGCATATCGACGGTCAAGCTTAGTCCTGATACATGAGGGTGCGAACCGCTCTGCTGCGGGTATTTGTACAAATGCTGAATGAACGCATCACATAGATCGCTGGCTTTGATTCGTACGAGAACAGCGGGGCGAGGAAAAGGCATCTCGTGCTTCAGAATTCCCGCTGTAATGCTCGACTTGGCGGGATATTCTTTGTCACCACGAATAAAGCCTCCATTGATAAAACCCACATCAGCGTTCAATTCACTGCGCAAAGCATCTGCGATCAAGTTGCCTCCATTGCTTTCTCCAGCTCGCAAGAGAGCTGTTCGAGTCGACAAGGAGGTTGCCAAAGTAGCCAACACGCGCTCATTGTCTTCCGAATCGTCTTCGCTTGCCATTTGATGCATGTATTTGTAAAGAAGTTGCTGGCATGCTGGTTGTGGTGGCAGGTATGCGTTTGCAATCATGCTCCATTGTGGCAAGACGGTAAGTCCACGTTCAGGATGTTCAACCGACTTGGTCAGTTCAAACTCGAGCTTTGCCAGCCAGAAAGCATTCTGTCCTGACTTGTGGATAAACGTTTTGCCTTCGTACATCGTAAACGGCTCGTGGTCGTGTCCACCGAGTATCAAATCGATGCCAGGTACTTGACGGGCCAACTTTTTGTCCTGCGAGATCGACAGATGTGTGAGTGCCAGGATGAAGTCCGCTCCTTCAGCTTTTAACGTGCTGACACATCGTCGCGATGTGGAGAATACATCGTCAAATTTGATCGTATTGCCTGGAAACGACAGCGTTGGAGTCTCCTCGGTGCACACGCCGAATATTCCTAGCTTGAGTCCGTCTTTCAAAACGATGATCTCTGTATCCACGACCCCTTTAAGCAGCGCACCCGATGCAGAATCAAGCACATTGGATCCAAACCATTTCGCGGTAGAGTCTCCCATGCGCATCTTGAGCTCGTCAGCGCCAAAGTCGAACTCGTGATTGCCCAGCACCACATACTCAATGCCCAGATGGTTCATCAATTCAATCATATGTGCTCTACAACGCATAGACACACACAATAGTTCGTCTACAGTAAGTAGTCGACATTGCACAGCCATCGTGGATTTCAGAATTTAGACCCACGCACCCCTTGAAGCGTTCGGCGATCTCCGATCCAGAGAGAAAGTCTCCATTCAGCGTGACCAACAGCGTCACGTCGTCGGATACTAAAGCTTTCTGTTGCTCCAGCAGCGTTGCAAATTCTGCGATACCTCCGTGTCCGTGCTCGTTTGGCATCATTTCATACACGTCATTGACGGACAGAAGCACAATTTTGGCCTTTTGAGCATCTGTGGGGTGTTTCTCGGGCTCAAAAGTGGTCGAAACGCAGTTTGAAGTTACTTTGCCTGTGGTCGGTGAAGGTGGAGGCGCGTCCGTCGTCTCCGTCATGGCGTCTGTCGTCTCTCTCTACGGAGTGGAGCAATTGAATCTTGGGTTGGGAGCGAAGCCGTACAGACTGACGGCCTCCCCTTCAACGTCTTTTGACTGGATAAAACGCGGTTCTAGCGCGTTTGATTGGCTCAATGTGCGCTCGGCATATCGCATCGTCATTTGCAGCTCCTTGACAATGCTTCAATAAATTGCAGCACCATTCCTTGATGCGAGATATCATGCCGCACTTGGTCCATTGAGCGACATTCGAAAGTGCATCGATACAGCGTCATGCAACTGGTTGTCGTAAAATCGCCAGGTCTTCGATTCCAGCAGGC
>NQFO01004575.1:0-59468 GCA_003991265.1 Pseudoperonospora humuli | reverse complement strand
TTTTGTGGCGTTTCCTGGTTATCTAACGGCAAGCTTAGCCGATTGATGAGATAGATGTGTACTGTTGCGAGTAAACGTACCATTTGGAAAGCAGATGGCCAAAAGACGAACGCGTAAAAGCAGTTGGCAACGTCAAGCCTGTAGTTCTGTCTATTGAAGCTGGCACTTTACTTGTCAAAATGACCATCAAAGCCGACAAATCCAGCCATGAGGAAGACATGGAAATAGGACTTCTTTTCAATACGAGAGCACCAATTCCAAGCGCTTGTAAGGCGACCATCGATGCACGAGCCCGCATCAAAGAAATTGTCTGCACCGCTACCGTCAAACCCGTGCTTGAAAAAGTCACACAAGATGCTTTTCTGGAGTGCCTCGGCTCCACCAAAGCTGTCTTCGATGTATGTGCGCGTATTGGGCTGCATTGCGAGTGCTGGAATGTCGTGCACCGTATTTACAATTGGACTTAGAATGCGCGAGATCTGCGTGTACTTATCAATGAACATGAGCGCGTTGGGAACGTTGTGGTCGCCAAGATGCACCATCGAGGAGCCCACCCAACGAGGGCGCATCTTTTGCGTGTGGTGCAAGATCGCGTGCACCAAATGAGACGTCTCGGGTGCATGTTGCATGCGGTTAAGACCCTGACCGGTATCGCGGAGCCGATACATGTTGCCACCCAGCAGGTCTTCCTCCACAACCCACCACAGCCGCAGCATTGACGTCGTGATATTCTTCCAAAGCAGCAGCGACTGCAATACGTACTCGTACTGACTGGCATGACTGTGGCTGAGCCGCGCGCCATTCTTGCCGGCTCGAATCTCAAGGCTGAGACCAGGCTCTGCCTTTTCGGGATTAAAAAACTTCTCCAAGTACTCGATCATACGCGTGATTGGCGATCTGTTAGACACTAAGTAGCTCTGACTGTCAGAAATTGATGCCAGACACAGACGAACCTCTTCTTCCGACAGTGAAGCCGAGGAGTAGTCACGCACTAGCTCATCAATAGCCTGCTGCTTGTCATGCGAAAAGCGTCGCAAAGCTTCTGGGTCAGCCAGCAGACCAGCGTTTATAGCAGCCACAGACGTTGCCACACCACATCGTGTATCACGCAGCATATCAAGTGCATGACGTTCTTCTAGTAGCGATGCCACCGTCTTGATCGGTGCTACGCACGAGAAGCCGAGGTACTTTTGAATCTCGCGCAAATTGGCATCTTGCAGCAAGTAGACCATCTTGCCGTAGTTGTTACGCATACGTTCCGGGTTCATTATCTTATAGCGACGCCCAATCTCGAACACCTGGCGAAAAAAGTCCTTGTTGTCCTTGAACTGTTTATCCTGCACGAGTCGACGACCTTGGCGAAAGTCATTGGCGATCATCAGGCCGGAGAGCACGCCGAATATCTCGTTTAGTTCGTGAATGACGCGCTTCACCGGCGAGCGATAGGACAACACATCCACCTTGTCCGTGTACTCACTGACATTGAGCGCCGCATCTAGCAAGTTGAAAAGCGCGCGCTCGTCTTTGCTCAGTCGCAATGGGATATAGGCTGCCTCTTTCATCAGCGCCGATGGCGTTTCCTCGATCTCACGCATCAATTCGTCGTCATCCTCCGACTCGCTGGTCGCAGGTACATCATGACTTACCGAAAGCTTATCTGACGACAGAGGAGGTTTTGTGGGTAGCGAAGGCAATGGAGATGTTAGTTCGTCCCCTGCAGATGGCACAGGCTCGTGTGGAGGYGGCGGCTCGGTGTTGRCATTGTCATTGGCAACGGTGGAGATATCTGGTATCTTTTTCGTAGTGTGACGCAATCGGGAGCCAGCATGGTGCTGTGCATCAAAGCAAAGTGGACAGTACAAGTCCTCGCAGTCTTCGCAATGCACAGCAGCCGCCGTGTCCTCGCACTCGACGCACATGAGCGTTGCCATTTTGGTTTTATTCTCAGGTAGATTTGATGTACACGACCTTCAGCACAATTAAGTACGAAACGTGGACTACATAGACAATATAGTCCACGTATAGGGGGCAGTCTTAAGTAAAGAACAAACCCGCAGCTAGCCCAGCAAACGATCGATCGAGCAAGCAAACGAGCGTGCGAGGCCCAGCAGCAAATTGAATCTGACTCAAGTCTAGACCCCCCGAAACCCGACACAGACTCCCCCGCGCCTCCTCTGTACACAATGGGTACGTCAACGTCCTTCCATGGAATCTCGCTCTTAAGCTTAGCAGTCGCTCCGTATTAATGTAACTGGCTACAACTCAACAGAGGATGAAGTGTACCCCATGACGCTGCTGACCGAGGAGCTCAAGAGCGACGAGGTGGAGATACGTATCAAGGCTATGCGTCGTCTGCGCACCGTGGCGCAGGCTCTAGGCCCCGAGCGTATCCGCTCGGACCTGCTACCGTTCCTTCGTAGTAGGTGGCTGTTATAACATCCATCGTTAAGAAGTTGTATAGATACGTCACTGACAATGAAAATGATCTTGTGACACCCGAGTAGAAGCAACAGAAGACGAAGATGAAGTGCTTGTGGCGCTGGCAGAGGAGCTCGGAGGCTTCGTGGACCTCGTAGGCGGTGCGGAGCACGCACCGTCCCTTGTGGAACCTCTTGAGGTTCTTGCCGGTGTTGAGGAGACTGTGGTCCGACAACGCGCCGTCGAGTCTCTGCAAAAGGTGGTGGCTGTGGTGCCAAACGCCGGCAGCGTGATGGTGCCGCTGGCCAAGCGTCTGGCCGAAGGAGATTGGTTCACGTCGCGTGTGTCTGTATGCTCACTCTTTGCATCCATTTACGAAAAGACGGCGGATGCTGGACGCAAGAAAGAACTGCGCGAGTATGTTGCTGACATTTATCTAACTATCAGTCGAACATCCAGGATTAATTGGTGACTGTGGTCTGTAGTCTCTATCAGATGATGTGCAATGACGAGACCCCCATGGTGCGTCGTGCCGCTGCTACTAACATTGGCAAGTTCGCAGGCGCCATGGAGAAGGAACATATTGCCAGCATGATTTTGCCCCTTTTCCGGGCACTCACGACGGATGATCAGGACAGTGTGCGCCTGCTGGCTATAGGGAACTCAGCGACGATTGCTGAGCTGCTCTCGCAGGATGATAACTTGATACATATGCTACCTGTTGTGCGCTCTTCCGTGGAGGACCGTTCGTGGCGTGTGCGGTTCAGCATTGCCAAGGACTTTTTTCCTCTTTCGCGCGCCATGGGAACGCAGATTACGGAGTCGGAGCTGCTTGGCTGCTTCAGCAACCTTCTTCAGGTATGAAAGTGAGGCAGATTACTGAGAAAGCGTGGATTGATCAACTCATAGCTCGAGCTGTTGTCATATAGGACGCGGAGGCTGAAGTGCGCGCTGCCGCTGCAAAGAACTTGTCGGGCTACATCTCCGTCATAAAAAATGAGCTTTTTACGAGCGAAATTCTTCCGCTACTGTCGGCTTTGTCCCAGGACACAGCCCCTAGTGTTCGCAGTACGTATTGCAATTGTTTAAGCTGTTTGGTGAGTGAAATGAGTGCCAACACTTGTGTAATTGGTGACTTTTGAATTACAGCTGCGGTTTCCATCGCATGCATGGAGCTTGCACCCAATCTCGGCGAGATAACATCCAAGTCGACACTTGCCCCTTTGCTGCTACTTTTCTTGCGCGATGAGTTTGTGGACGTGCGACTAAACATTTTGAAACGTATGGAACTTCTCGCTCAATGGATGGCTTCCTTTGAGTCAGTGCTTCTGCCGGCCATCGCTGACCTGGCGCGTGATCTACAGTGGCGTGTGCGTGAGGCTGTGATCCTATCTATCTCAGCTCTTGCCGGTAGCCTGGGTGCTCAGTATTTCCAGGAGCATCTGCTAGAGATTTACGTAAGCGCCTTCACGGACATGGTAGGCGAGGTTCGCCTGAGTGCAACGAAGATCCTGCCACAGCTATTAGAGTCTTTGGGCAGCGACTACATCCTTCAGAATGTTATGCCGCGCCTGAACCAGATCTTTGACAAATCTGTGATCTACCAAGAACGCGTTAATGTGCTACACGCAATGAAGCAGATGGCTGTGGAAAAGGTGTCGAGCGACTTGCTGAGCCTCATGACAACACTGACCATCCGTGGCGCCCACGACAAGATCCCCAACGTTAGATTCGCGGCTTCCATGACCTTAGAGCAGCTGTGTAAACTCGTCGATGCTTCTGTGGTCGCGGCTCAAGTCCGGTACGTTCATCAGTAGCATTTTTCATGCTTTGCATTGTCAGTGATTTGGTGTAAATTGACATCATTGTTTGTTCAGACCTTGCCTGACGGAGCTAGTGAACGATTCCGACATGGATGTCAAGTATTACTCGAGTATCGCGCTGGATGCGGTCCAGGGCTAGAGTGTAGGAATGCGCTCTTTCTTGAGGATTTGCAGAGGCATTTGTGCCTCCTCTCAATTCTTTTCTGTGTATTGATCCCCTTTAGGGTGACACTGCACGACCTTACCTTTATTAGAGTTCCTTTGTCTGCTCTTTATCGTCTTGCTCTGAAGTTTCGGATGTGTATTTGACAGGCATGTTACGTATCAGCCCTGCAGACGATATGATCGAAGGCTGGTGGTACGCATCAAATGCACCGATGTATTCTAATCCAATTTACTACGTCAGCAAATTGCCTCCTATCTAAACACGGGGCAGGACAACCGCCTCAATGAAGTACTGGTGCCAACGTGTGTCAGTTGTGATCTCCGGGTGAAAGGCTGTAACCAGAATATTGTTTTTACGAGCAGCAATAATAACGTCCACAGGGTCAGAACCATCAGCAGGCTTAGCGTTGGCTACGCGAGAGAGCACCTCGATCTCTTCGCCTACAGAGATGATTGCGGGAGCGCGGATGAACACGGCGTTATAAGGCTTATCATTGAAGCCCGGCGGTCCATCCACAAACATTTCAAAGCTGCGCACCTGCGCGCCAAAAAAGTTGCGAGAGACTTCGACATCTAGACCGCCGATAAGTGTCTGACCGCCCTCCTCAGCGTGCTTGGCTTGCTGACTAAGCATGATCATGCCAGCGCATGTGCCCCAAATGGGGCGGCTGTCCGCAACCCACTTTTTAAGGGGCTCCACAAGGCCCCAGCGTACAGCCACCTTGCCGATCGTGGTACTCTCACCACCAGGTAATACCAGCGCGTCCACATTCTGCAGTTGCTCCGGTAGACGGATGGCCACGGCCGTCACAATTACGGGTTGACCGGTACCAGTCTTGACACTCAGACCTTGTAACATGGCAATATGCTCTTCGAATGCGCCTTGCAATGCCAGCACTCCCACCGTCAGATTCTTCGTTGTCGTAGTATTCATCGCCATCTGTAGCACTTGTGTCTAAGTTGAGTTGTGGATGACGTTGTGGCTGACGATGTAGCCTCGAGTGGCCCATAAGTGGCCCATTCGCAGTACCTTTTCAAACTGATATGGATATCAAAAATGACAGCTCGTGAGTTTGTTTGTAACCTGGTCATAGTCATAATTACGCGATTTGCTCCTTATTTGCTGTAATAAATTTGCTAAAGAATCGCTGCTATAGATTGCTGCTGAATCTAGCTTTGCGCCTTAAACGAGATCATGGAAGCTCCACCGAACTTCTTTTACAATGAAGTCTAATGACCGTAATTATATGAATCAAGTGAGACAAGTCTCTATACTTTTTGCTTCTCCCGGCAAAAATAAGTGCTGTTTTTCAGCCAGCTTTGAATCCTCAAATTTTATAGCTTATAGATATATTTGTCAGAAGTAGAAATAATTTGTCGATCCGAAACCGCGTTTCCACACGATATCGCACTGCTCAGGTGCTTCAATTCTATAATGAATTGCAGAATTGTGGTATCGGAATTAGCTTTTGATATTTAGAAGGGCTGTGATTACATTGACATCTGCTGCTAATGCTAGGCTTTCGAGCTCCTATAGGTACAATATCTGTGAAGTATTAGAGATAGAGAGGAAAGTAGGGTATAGAGATATAGAGATGACAGTGCTGAGACTTTTTGCGAACTCAGGAACTTGGTCCCACACCTTGATCATAATTGTTGATGTTACATCGGTTCGGTGATATGGAACCGCTTCAAATCAGGCTTAAGAACTTCATGCACTACTGGATTATGATAGCTAAAATCACTCTGATGGTCCTCTCGTTTAAACGCTTGTTCTGGTGAAGCATTGTTTTAAAGTGACTGCGTTGACCACCATCTGTCCACGAGGTTCGCTTTTGAGAGTAGAGTATCCGGTAAGATTACAGACTTCAACGAGTCCATGTTGCGCTCTCTGTGACTGATACACACAGATACTTTTCACACAAAACGGGACGATGAGACGCATCTGACGAGTTGACACCACGCCTGACCAACAGTGGTCAAAGAAGGTCTTGTCGGTGCAGTCGGGCAGAGAGAGACTGTTTTCCAGACATCGAAGTGTGTGAAGGTTGACCAGACACCAGGCCTTCATCTGGACGTGTTTCGGCGCATGAGCGCTGTGTTGAATCTCGTGTTGAAGCAGAGGGTCGCGACAGATGGTGTTCAGACGACAAGGAACGCTGTTGTAGTCCTTGCTCTGCTTGAAAGTGTTCTCCAAGATGGTGCCAGCAGACTTCTGTCTCTGCAGCTTACGCTCAGTCTGTGTTTGGAGCTCCATCATCGTCGTAGTTTGTCGTGAGCCGTGTATGTTCTTGTGCTTGGTATGCGTCTGGTAGTGCACATGGAAGGATGTCCATGTATCTGCCATATAGCTTCCTTTGGGTTCGTCATCGAGATTGAACCTAGGATGTGGGTGCTGCGTACTCTTGTGAGGTCTTTATCTACAGCAAGGCTGGTGCTATGGCTCGTGTGGTTGGTCGATTCGATTGCGAAGCGCATTGTTCCGACGGCGAGCAAGAAGACGTGCGTGGCGTACGGTGACTGAAGCAAGTGCGATGACGTCAAAGGACACACGCCCAGTCCGGTGAAAGGGTTTACGGAAGTGCGCAACGGTGGTGTTCATGTACGAGTTCATGATGAGCAGCAGTGCCACCGACGCTTTTGACCGTCAGCTACACAATCACCACGAAGCTACTGAAGCGGAGAAAGCGCAAAGACGTTGTACTACCACGCAACCGAGCTAAGATCTAGTTGGAAGAGAAGCAGTGCTACGGAGTGCTCCGCTGCGATCACGCAGAGTGCACTGCCAAGAAACGCCGCCATCAACATGGTCAACCAACTCATGAAGGACACGACCCTTCAAAAGTATATAGAGAAATCATGAATATGAGAAAGTATCTACTCAGATAATCCTTGTATATTTTAGGTGATATTTCCGCTGCTCCCTACAATAACATGGCGTCTGAGGCGCATCTGCGGGCTCAGTATGAGGTTCATTTGCGTCTTCCTCTCGCTTCATGGCGATAGATCAACCACAACTAATCTCCATCTATCTCAATGTATGTAGCTGCTGATGAAGGAGAACAAGCTGCTCAAGACGAACGTGGAAAAGTTGGACCGGGAGAACCACGACCTCAAGCGCTCAGTCTACGAGCTTACTCTGAAGTACTGAATACCTTTGCATTAATTATCATGAGCTAAAAAGCAAGGTTGACGCAATGGACTGACCATCACTCTCACAGATTGGACTCAGTGCATGCACCATCCTCGTCGACCCGCGCCGCTGCAGCGGAGCCCTTCGCCATTGCAGACCTGCTGGCTACCCCCGCACCAAGTGCTGAAGCTGCAGCCGAGTCGTCGTTTCGTCGTGTCCATGGCAGCTCTGGGACACTGCTAGGCACCAAGGGAGACTTCTACGATACAGACGCCGACGGAGATGCCCGTGTCCTAGTGCACAAGTCGACGCTAAGAGCCCATAGTGGAGCCGTATATACGGCCAATTTTTCGCCCTGTGGGCGGCTGCTGGCATCTGGCGGCTTCGACTGCAAAGTGATGCTCTGGGACGTGACCACCAAGTTCAATCAGCCGCAGCTAGCAGCTCTCTCGAGACACGCGCAGCTTGTGATCGACGTGAGCTGGGCAGAAGATAGCGCGACGCTTGCGTCGGCCAGCTACGACCATACGGTGAAGCTTTGGGACGTCGAGAAGAGTCAACTAGTGACTAGCAAAGAGGTGGATGGCCTCGTCCAGTGCGTGGCCTTCAATATGGCTGGTACGGAAGAAATACGGTTTGCTGTACAGGTTGATGATTGAGGTTGCTGAGATGGTGATGTATGGTGAATATTGCAGACAACAACCAGTTCTTCTTGGGTTCGAGCAAGTGCTGTTTGCACATGGCAGATGCACGCTCCGAGGTGTGTCGAACGTGGGCAAATGATGCCATGGTGAATGCGCTTCACGTCTCGAATGACGGCCTCACGATCACTACGGGCGACAGCAAGGTTTGTTTGTATTTAGCAACTTTATAGCTGCAGGAGACTCGTGATATGCTTGACGACTGACTTTTGGAGGTGGTGGGATATTCAGGGCATGCTTAAGACCTGGGACGTTCGGATGGATACATGTCTCGAGGAGCTGTCCGTGCTGAACGATCCAGCTAGACACGCCATCTCACACGTGCATGCATCGCCAGCTAGTGACGGCGGTGACGACGGGCGCTTCCTTGGCGTCAATAGCTACGACAATGTCCTGCGTGTGTACGACCGACGCTCCAAGCTCATCAGCTCTCGCAGCTCGAGACGCAACCCTGGTGGAGGCAGTGACAGCCGTGACGACCAGTTGCAGCTGGTGTGCTCTGTCATGGGTCATAAGAACAAAAACTGGCCTATCAAGAGCTCATTCTTCCGAGGTGACGGCTACAAGTACAGGCTGGCGCTGCCACCACGAGGGCGACTTGGAGCTTGCCTGGGTGGCGGATCCGGTACTGGCTCACGGCGCAAACTCACTGATGGCGACGGAGAGGATTTTGCGGATTCGAGTGGAGAACGTGGATCCATGGATTCCTCGCGTGAAACGCTACTACTTGCCACCGGAAGTGCTGACCGCCAGATATACCTACATGAAGTGACACCGTCAAAGCACGCTGCAGACGCGAGCGGGTCTGGCAAACACGCACAAACTCTTGTGCAGAAGATGGATGCCCACAATGATCGTGTGTACTGTGTAGATTTCCATCCCACCGAGCCCATTCTGGCTTCGGCTTCAGCAGATTGCTCAATCAAAATCTGGCTGCCGCGCTCCGGATCGAACTCTGTCGCTCGTCTCGCAAAGGCCAAGAATTAGGCACATTCTGTCAGTGTGCACCAGTCTTGGGTAAGGCCATTGACCAGGGACAAGCCAGGAATCAAGCAAAGAAACGAAAAATGTATTATATTAATCGATGGTCATGTGGCAAGCAGCACACGTTTACGACGGCGCTTATCATTGAGCTGAGCTTCAGCGTCTTCTTGCTGCTTGACCTGTACCTTGCGGGAAGCTCGGTCTATCCACGAGCGCGCTTTCGACTTCCAAGCAGATTCACGAGTACGAATAACACCGCGAGCTTCTTTTCGCAGCGCCAGGACGCGATGCTGAGCCAGCGCCTTACGACTCGTCACAGCAGCTTCAGCTAGAGTCAGCTTTCTTGCAAATACGTCTTCTTTCTGCTGGGTTTTAGCGCGTGCAGCTTCCTCCACGGCCTCAAGTTCGGTACGTCTGTCTTCAGCCATCTTCGCCAGGTATGTGCGGTGCTCAGCAACCAAAGTAGGAAGCAACTCTCCTGCCTCACGAGCTTGACGCTGAGCTGTAGCAAATTCTGTCTCCTTTTGTTTGTAGGCCTCCAGCAACTCCAGTTCTCGAGCAGCTATCTGAGCCTTAGTATCTTCTCGCTCTTTGGCAATAGCCTCCTCGAATGCAGCCTCCTCTATGGCATTAGCAGACCGCTTCTCCTCAGTAAATGCTTTTATGTCTCGCTCAATGACCCTAATCTTTTGAGCCAAATTCTCGTCAACATGAGCCTGTTCTTCTGCAAGTTGTGCGCCTTCATCGCGCAGTGCCAGACCAGCTTCGCGCAGCTCTCGTCCGAAGAACCAGTCGTCGACTTCAATAATTTGGTTGTTGAGTGCTTGGAGTTTTTCACGCAGCTCGATTGCTGCCTGGCGCGCCGCAGCATCACGAAGGTCTCGGGCTTTCCACACCCAGCGAATAGCCAGTGCTCGAGCTGCTTCATTCAGCTCCAGTCGCCAAAGTCGTGATGGATCTTGATCTTCGTCGTCCGAGTCCACGTGCTCCTTCTTACCAGCCCGTCGACGTGAACGTCGAAGTTTGCGTGCGTAGCGTTCCATCTCCTCCTGCGCGCCAGGTCGCGGGAACGCACCACCGAGACGCTTCCTGGCGGCCAACAACCATTTCGAGAGTACGCGACCTTCAGCTGATCCACGTGCAACGATCATGGGAGCAAACGGCACGTCGCCTTCATCATCATCACTGCCTTCATCACTCGAGAATTCGTCCGCGCGCAACTTACGCATTCCAGCGACAAGTTTGTTGGCCCCTTTGTTCCCCAATGCATGGTGCTTAGTCGTCAGACACACGTTGCAGAGTGTGAAGAAGACTGCGTGCCTGCGGAAGAACGCTTTCCACACATCGGCGTCCATTTCTTTCGCACCAAATTTACTTTCGAAGCTATCAATGAGTCGGTCGAAAGCACGCGGATCGTGTTCCTTTGCTCCGTCCTCCGCTACTAGGTCCACGTGAAGCGTGTAGCCACCATCCTCCCGTCTTTTACAGACGCCGCATTCGCTTTGGCAATTAGCAGCTACAATTCCGGCTACCAATTTTGTAAAGGTTTGTCGTTTACGGGCTTTCGCCAACCAGTACAGCGCCAAGTCACGCGATGCACCTTCCACGGGAACACTTGACCAGGCCCGACGCATTTTCTCCATATCGTCTTCAGAGTCGGAGGATATGTCGGATCTGTCGCCTTTTAGTCGCCGGCCTTCGCCCATATTCATGAGCTCATGGTAGAGATCGCGTACATACTCCGAGTTAGCGCGCCCGTCACCTGCCGGACCTTCTGTTGCCTGCAATGTTCGTGGTGTGAAAAGCTCGGCAAGATGCTGCAGCACCCACGGCCGATTGCGTTCGAGGAATCGGTGTCGGAACCGTTCCGAGTTGAGTGCTTGCAGCTCTAGTCGCTCACGTTCTTGCTCTCGTTGTCTGCCAGCACCCATAGCAAGTTTTGCTGCAAGGTCTTCGTCCAACGTGCCCTCAACATGTTTGCGAGGCTGCCAGATCTTAAATTTGACTCCGAGACGAATGCAGGTCATTTCAAGCATCCGCATCATGAAGCACACCAAGCCGATAATGAGAAGCGTGATCGGGTCTCCAAAGAAGTTGTGGCTTGCGCGTAGACACACGGAAATGCCAAACATACCCAAGAGGATTCCTAACGAGTAAAGCATGAGCAAGAAGTAGAGCTGCGAAGAGAAGCAAAGCAAGTCGAGACTCTGGCAACTAGGATGAATGCTTTCGTCCGCTGCCGTGTGAGCCAGTGGCCATCGAGTTTCTCGTGTGGCAAAGCGGTGTCGTTGGTACGCAGAGTATTCGTAAAGCTTCCATCCGTGGGCGAGCTCCATTGTGTTGAGCTGAATAGCTCCAAGAATGATGTTGCTGGGAATAATGAACATCGAGAAGAGCGCATAGTACAGCAAGTCAGTTTGTCGAACACCATACAGCGCTGGCATGCGTGTGTCATCGCTGAAAAACGCTTGAAAGGCGAACAGTACCGGTGCAATGAAGAGTTCCGTGAACACGACACTGTAGCCAGCCATTCCCTCGAGCACGGCCTCAACACCCAACGCTTGGTTTTGAATCCTCTCACGAATGTGTTGCCACTCCACTTCCTCCTGAGCTCTTTGCTCACGAGAGCGCAGGCGTCGCTTCTTGAATTTACGCCGAAGTGCAAACCTCCATTTAGGCCACAATGTACGCGCACGTCGTAGTAGCGGCGCCGTGTACAGACGTTCAATTATGACCAAGGTCAAGTTGACGAAGTAAAACACCGTAAAGCCAATGAAGTCTGCGGAACCCATGGCCATCATGTTTTCCGAGGCTGACATTACCACAGCAAAGGGCAAGACCAACAGCTTTTCGTGCAGGAAATACTCCAGCACGAACTCTATTCCAGCTCGCATGACTTTGAAGAGGATGATGTACCCGTAAATGTTTCTTGTGAACATTGGAGAGTACGAAATTTCCCAACAAAGGAGCATGTACACCATAAAGCACATTGTCGCTAGCAAAAAGTTGGCGCGCTTCCACGCCCGTGGATCCCAGAATTCGTTTTCCTCGTCTTTCTCGTCTTTCTCGTCATCGGCTTCAACTGTAAAGGGATCTGCTGGTGTGGCTATTATCATTTCCCTGTACGCATTGTCTTCAGGTTTGGGATCTAGCGTCTCGGGAACAAGCAGCCATGACCCAAGCAATAGCAAATACATTCCAATCACAATCAAGCTCAGTCCAACTCGGCCGCGCTTGTAGTTCTCCACTCGCATCTTGTCCAGCGAAATCTGGTCCAGCCAATTGCCTGCTGTGTCCTCGAACGAAGCTGCATTTGGTGTAGTAAGTGGTGTCGTTGAAGCAAAGACGTGCCACCACGTGTAAATGAGTAGACAAGCTACTGATATTGGCACGAATGCCAGGAAAAAGCCGATCGGGGGTGGACTTGCCACGTTCTTGAGCAAGAGCTTTATGCGGAACTTGGGTGGTCGCTTCATCTTGGTGAACAAGCGATTGAAGATCCAGATCACAAACTAGAAGGTGTACAAGACTGAGAGTTAGCCAAGCCTAAGACAATGAATGGCAGTGGTAAAAGTACCCCAAGAAACATGCTAGCCATGGCGACAAGTGTGAAGAAGCCCAGATACACGTCAGTAGTGAACTGGAAGAGGTTCATAAGCTCAAACCAGTTCAAGGGCTCCCAAGATACTTGAAGCGTATATCCTTTTGACGCGAGTTGGTTGGTCGCCTTGCTGAATTTGCATGGGTAAATGTCCTTCTTGGCCAACGTAGCCAGCAATTCGGCTGAACGTGTGATAGCACACAGCTGACCGAAGTTCACAGAGGCTTCTACTAGTCGCTTTCGACCAGGTGTGACCTGGTAGTAGCTCAAATTGAGATACACTTCCTGTGGGACTGCCAACGGATGACCACCACCATTCCCAACTGTGAGGCAACAAACAACACGCACACAACAACAACACGCACACAACAACAACAACAAAGTCACTTCAGACTCCACACTACACTATGCGCATCAAAGCGAACACGTACCTACGACAGGTATGAGAGCCTCCTGATGACTCTTGAACGTGTTCGAGCGCCCCCAACCAGTACCCGTTGTGCCATCACCTTCCGCTACAAACTCGTCTGCGGCAGTTGGCTCACGCGTAATGTGAAACAATTTCGTGCCTGTGGGTGCCTCATACCACCGCAACTTCTCGGCGCCACCTTCGAGGTTCTCCTCATATAAACACGACAAACTGACACCCCGATGAAACGTGACAAATTTCGTCGCTGCTGCAGATGAACCGGAGCCAGATATCAACGAAGATGTGGCCGATGAGATGGAAGATAGAAAGGATTTCGACACGGCTACTTCAGCCGTGTACTCGACCATGCATCGATCTGCGTTCGGATTGAGTTGATTCTTCCACGGATATTGATCGACTTCCACTGTTTGGTCGTAGCTCACGAAGGTACAATCTGGATGTGTTTCCAGCATCTTGAACAGAAAAATGTTCGAGTCAAAGCCGCGACACGATGAAAAGTAAGGGAGATAAGGAAGAGCGAGAACTTCCGAGTCACCGAGTTGCTGAGTCCACCACGAATCCGAGCGTAATACGCGCTCGAATGGATCTGGGACCGGATATAAGCCAAAGTACTCAGTTGGTGAGACCACTACCGCTTCCGTGTCGGAACTGCTCTCGTTGCTCCCATTCGTAGCAGAAGTCACTGCGATCAACTCACCGAGGCTGTTTTGCTCCGTGTTACGAACAAAGCCTCGTTTGCTTGGCAGGTGCGGGTCCCCAACAAAGATGTCGGACATACGGTCAATGAGCACTTTGCTTGCAACCTGACGCGTGTAGCTGAGCTTCCCTGCCATTCGCACATTTTCCTCGGGTAAATTGAGGGGAAGCATCAAGTTGTCCATGTCTTCTTGCTGCATAACAGCAAGAAAAGTGTTGGTGGATGGTGTTGTTGGAGAATAGTCAGCACGCCCAGGAGTAAACACGTTGAGGTCGAAACGATCAGACGTGAAACCTCGAGCGAAATCGCCCACGTAGAGGCCATGAATCAGCTCGACAGCAATAGTGACCTCTGTTTGTTCTAGTGCCGCGACGCTGAATTGGAGGTACCCGTGCTTATTGTCCGGGAAGCCTCGGTCGAGCTCCGTGTCCTCAAAGTAGTACGGCATTTGCTGCCGTTCACAGGAACAACAACCTGCGATATTGATTGTTTCGTTGCTTCCACTGTCAGCAGCTATCTTGGATACTTGAGCGAGAGGAAGTGTGCGTCTTTCACAAAAGTATGGCATGCTGTTGCAAATGAAGGCGTCTCCATCGTACGTCTCCATACATTTGTCATACAATCGAGTTGCAGTGGTGGTATCATTGTTTGGATACAAACAAGTGGGCGGCTCGTTGGCCAAGTCACACTTGTACTGCGGTGGACAAGGTTTACAGTCCTGATACACAGAGAGCTGGTAATGGGCACCGTACGTAAGATTGCGCTCGAGTTGCGTCGTGTTAATGGTAATGACAGCGACTTCAAAAGGCCTCAGGACGATGGTGCCAAGTCCACGATCTGTCATGCCCGTCAAGTCTTGAAAGTCCGAGCTATTGACCAAACGATCACTTGTGAGTGGAATGGGACTAAGACGTCCAAGCACTTCATGGCCAGTTGTCATGCATTGATAGATATTGTCGGACCCTTCTGAAGACGTCGTGCCATTCGGGCAGCGAAACATTTGCGAACACGCACAGGCATCCAGTCGTAGCGGGTTTCCTTCCTCCGAGTCCGTCCCAAACCCGACAATCGCGGGTGTTTCTTCTCCAAAGCTCTCAATCAATTCAACCGCGTGATGCAGGTCGTACATGTACGGATCGACTGGAACAACGCTTGGTACAAACTTTTCCTCCACTAGAGTATACAGCTCCGCATAAGAATGGAGAGCTCTGGTCTCCGTCCAGCTCGTCTGAAAGCTGACACCACTGCCTCCAACAGCCACCAAAGCTGTCAAATCGACAACGTCGCCGTAGGTGCTTGCAAACACGCACTCAGTAGCCGAGTTATGTGCCTTCGCCCAGCCAAACCGTTTAGGATCATAGACTGTAGCCTTTGGTGTCGATGGGGCTACCGTACACTTCCATAGCTGGAACACACGACGCACGACTTTCATCTGAGCTTCACAGTCGCAATCATTGCGACGAACAGCAAAATCTACCGTCCGCCACTTGTGATCGCGTGCACACAAGCGATTACGTTCTTGAGCTCGATTCACTACAATTTCCTTGTCAGCATTGTGTGGATCTTGACGTCGTCGAAAGATTTGAGCCAGATCCTGGTCAATTCCATCCAAGCAGCGCATGTCATGGGCTGATACAAGACGGATGTCGCCTTCTCCGACATATTTCGTGTGATTCAAGAACAAGAAAGGATTGCTTTCGTCACTGGAAAGTCGTCGACGTAGTGCGTCATTCGCTACTTGTCCAATCATTGGGTTTCCAGTTCCAGTTGGGCAAAAGTATCCTGCAGGACAGACGTGTTGGTCTTTGTGTGACTCAGCAGTACCAGCAACGCAGTATCGTCCTGCAGGACACAACTTCCGAAGTTGACCTTGAGGGGACTCTAGTGTCAAGTCTGGAGTTGTGCCCGGTCCACAGACGTAGCCAGCAGGACAGAGATGGGAGAAAGCGGTATCAGCCGTCGTTGATGAATCGCAGACATAACCTTCTGGACACGGCTGAGCCTGTGCTACCAATTCACCCGTAGCTTTGACATTGGACCATACCGAAGCAGAGCAGAAAATGTCAGCTTCACAAGTCCCAGGATACCATTGTTGCTGGTAAAAGAAGCCTGGGGTGCAATTGCGCGAGACGTCAAAAGCTCGCGAAAGTGGCAGATCGATAGCCAATGACCCACGTGCAAACATGTTGGGCGGAGGATATTGCCCATCGTCTCCATAGCCTTGATGAGGAACTCCAGTGCCAGAGCTGATCTCGTAAAGAGGCCCATGAAAAGCTGCAAAGCGCTGATACAAGTCGGATCCTCGAGGTTGTGCGTTCTCGTAGCAGCGTCCATGCTCACGGTCTGGAAGAAAGTGAGCACCTCGACCGAATTCATCGATCCAGGGCTCCAGGAGCACACCAAAGAAGTAGTTGGCACCACGTTCAAGACATTGCCCGAAAGTCAAGTTTGTAAGCACAGGCGTGTACACGTGGGGTAGATCAGCGGTCGTGCATGGATTTGAGATGCCTTCAATGGGGCACACGGTTCCAGGAGCGCACTCAATGCATTCTTCGACTCCACGAAGCTCCCAGTTCTTCGACCATGTACCTTGAGGACAAGCAAGACACGCCAATCCATCCGCTGACAAACTTCCGCGATACGAACCTGGTGGACAGATCGTAGCAACGGCAGTGCCGTCATCCTCACAGCTTGTACCTGGTGGACAAGGTATACACTCGCTCGACTCAATTGTCGGGGCGTAGTACCCAGGAGCACATTCAGCTGCAGATACGGTGCCTTCGAGCTGAGCAAATGTGCCTTTGGGTGTCGGAATCGGAGCTGCCGTGCCACTTGGACACGTGAAACCAGGCGGACAAAGGCCAGAGCCTTTCGGTGAGTACGAGCCTAATTCGCAGTAAAACCCTGCTGTACAATTCTGTGGATAATGGTAATCTCCAACGCGCACGTCGTCAGCTACGACTCCTTTAAGGCAGTAAGTTCCAGGTCGACAGGGATAAGGACGTAAGCGAGTGTCATTGCGAAAACCATCAGAAGTTGCAGTGCCTTCGAGGCAATAGAAACCTCTTGGACACAGACTATTTGGCGATGCTAGCGATGTTTTGCTACACACGTAACCGGGTGAGCACAAGGCTGGCATGATACGACCGTATCCTGGACACATGAACCCAACAGGACACGCGGTGCAATTTGACTGCGCCGTCATTCCATTGAACGTACCAGGAGGACAAGGCAAAGGCGCAATGTGACCAGTTAAAGGACAGTGTGATCCTGCAGGACATGGAATTCGCGTCCCAAAAGGACAATAGAATCCAGGAGCGCATTCGCCAAAGCCTCGTGGACTGGTACTTCCTTCAGGACAATACATGGACTCGAAACATGGCTGAGCGGTCGAATAGTTCTTCATCAGTGACTCACTAGCTGCAGTTCCAGGATGGCAATACGATCCTGCAGGACAAGCAAGAGGTCTTCGTAGAGCAAAGTCGGTCGAGTCATAGTCAAAGTAAGCATCGTCAACGCGGACGTTGTCTGCGTCGGCAAGTTTCACGCACGAATCATCGAGACAGAACCGACCACGTATTGGCGCCGTAAACGACGAACCTGGTGCTAACGGAAGTTGTCGTAGCTCCATCCAGAACCTCGAAGGATGAGAACTCAATTGTAGGCCGAAGTCTGTCGTCTCATTACGCCAGCAACCACTTTTTCGAGCTTGAATACTAGTGAGAGGAGCTTTTGCACGTTGTCGACGCAATGTCGTGGACCTTTCAGCCGCAGACGGAGACGCTATGAGCATACTCGAGTGACTTCTTGTTGGTGTGCACGTGGTGCTACTTGTTGCAGTACCTTCAAGACAATAGTGTCCTTCAGGACAAGGTTGTTCAGCATGTTCAATTCCCGTGACTTCACAGACAAAACCTGCTGGACACAAGCGTGGCACATGCATGCCGGTATGTGGACAATGGTAGCCAATAGGGCATCGTAGACACGCTGCTTGAGTCGTCTTGGGCTGGTACGTTCCTCGTGGACATTGCGTAAAGACTTTGTTTGCAACTCCAGGACAATACGTGCCACGAGGACATGGCACTTTGCCCTTTGATCCTTGCAGTTGCTGCGGACAAAAGTAGCCTGTCGGACACGCGCCGAGGAGCTCAAACACAACGTGGCTACGTGTGAAATCCTTGCCATTGTTTGACACTTGAAAGAGTGCGTTTCGTGGCTGAGTAAGATCGTGGAATGGACGGAAATTGCGACTTGAGTCCTCGTAAGCCATGGAATGCCCAATTTCACACAGCAATAGCTTGGCTGTCACAAACGTTGCAGGAAAGATTTGCAGCCCAAGACGACAGGCCAAAGCCGTCGAGTTGATAAAGTTGTTTCCGTACGCAAAAATCGCAAGAGGCTCATCACTATCAAATGCTTGCGTCGGTGCGATGGCCTCGAGAGTTTCGTCGTTGTAGTAGAGGAAATTGATGCCACTAAGCGTGAAATCCTGCTGGTTGTTTGATACCTCAATGGACACCAAGCGTGTGAGATATAGTGGATAAGCATGCGCGTTGGGAAAGAGATAGACGCTTCCAACGTTGGGATCTATCCATTGGTTTCGATACTCTGGCAGTGGCACTGGGATTAAGCCGCCACTGTGACTTGGTAATGGTGGCGTCGTACACCGCATTTGTGTAGGACTCACGTACTCGCCCGGGGTCAAGACGTACCCAAATCGACACGATAGCTGCGACGAATTGATGAACGCTACACCTTCAATGTCAATTTGTGTGCCAGCAGCATACGCTGGTCCCATTGTAGGCGAAATAAAGCGGATGCTTTGCTCTTGATAGTAAACGAAAGGAACACGAGTGTCCGTGTAATCTTGCCCATTGCGACTCACTTGAAGCGTAAAAAGACCTGGCGAATGGGGCGGGGCCATGCACTCAATCTCATCGTAGCTCAGCCAGTTGCCTACTACGACAATGGCATCAAATTTACAGCGAAGTGCGTCACTTTGTCGGAACAAGTTGCCAGTAATTTGTACCGAGAAATTCCCCGTCATAGGTCCTAGAGACGGAGAGATCGAGGTGAATGTCGTGTCGCCATCATACGTAAACACGATCTTGTTCTCGGTAAAGCTCGAAGTCTCGTCCACGGCGTGAAAGAGTCCGTGGTTTGCAATCTCCACGTAAACATCTCCTTCTTCCAGTCCACTAGGCGATACACAGGTCAAGTGAGTCGCATTGACAAACATGGCAGCTGCTGTCACCCGAGTTCCAAACTTGCACCGTAGACTGCTCGTGTTTTGAAAGTTGATTCCAGTGACTAGGACCTCCGTTCCCCCTACTAAAGGTCCATGCTGTGGCTCGAGCGAGTACACATTGGGCAATGGCGTATAGTGATACTTCACTCCGTTTGTGGAAAAGTCCTGGCCATTGGAAGATACTTCGACCGCCACTTTGACCCCGTCAAGTCCAAAGCCTCTTTGTAATTGCTTCGTGTACGTCGACACCAACGATCCTTCGACTTGTGCAGTATCGACTTGAAACAACGGAACGTCTTGAGATGCACGTGGGAACGTCACAAGCCATTCGTACTCCCAGTGTGGAATCATTTGTCCATAGGCAACTTTAGTGCCTTGGAAACCTTCCAATAGTGAAATCTCGTGCGCTAACGTATCGACATCAACGTCAATAGGGAGAGCTACTGTCTTCTCCGGTGTACAATACTCTCCAAGAGTCAAGTCGACGCAAGTTTCCTTGGTACTCCAGACCGTAAACCTTCCCGATAGAGGTGACAAGGTCAAAGCATATTGTGTGACGTCCACGACCAAGTCCGATGAGCTTAAGACTCCTTCGAATTCAATTGTCAAGGGTAGAGGAACCGTTCGCGTGCCTTGAACGAGTCGAATCAACCACTTGACACCAATCCCAACACTTGAAGGATATCGCTCTACGACAGTAGCTCCTAAGCCTGGAATGGTGGCTACAACAGCCTGAAATTCTTCCGCGAGCATTGCTGTCGACGCAACTCGCGTACTTCGTTTATGATTCCATACCACGTAAAACGTTTGACGTGGAAAGACGACACTTTGAAAGATGGCAATGCTCTGAATCTCACTGTGGCCTCCAGCTTGGACTCGCTCAACTTTTGCGACGACATCGGTGCCCGACACATTTTGCGTCTCGACGGTCAGTAACATTGGCGTAGCAATGGCGGCATCAAGTGACAGGAATGTAATTGCCCACTGAATGATATTCCCACTCTGTGTCCGCTCAAGACGAACGGAGGACAAGGACGGTAACTTTTGCAGCTCGTTTTGCATTGCGACGACATTCGGCGTCTGGACGTCGAGCTGCGTCGTCGTTTGACCACGAAAGCTCAGTTGAATGCTCCCTTGAAGCTTCTTGGTCTCTTGCGATACCAAACGCACTTGCATCGTCACGTTGGAGCCCAAAAGGGTCTTTTGGTAGTCGACGTGGAAGAGTTGACTTGGATTTGTCATTCCGAATGGCAAAGTCACTGTCCATTTCATCCCTCCGGCGGCATTTGGTCCAAATCGCGTGACTTGAACGCCGTCGTCGGAAGGAATTGACTGCAGCAATTGGATCGCAGTCGCCAAGTCTTCCGATGATACGTTCCACTGCAATTGAGGCGTCCGTACCCCTCCGTAAGACAGCAAAAACGTTCCTGCAATCGGTAGCACCCCATCCTCAAGAGTTTTGCTCTGAAGCTTCACTCCACTTCCACGAAGTCCTTTGCTTACAACTTGAAGTTGCTCGAGATTGCCAAGTTCTTTGCTGAAAGTCACTGTAAACACCGTGCCAAAGCCGGATGAAAGACGTGACTTATCGACAAGTACAGGGCCTTGAATTCCCTCCATCTCTGCCAAGACAGCAGCCACGTGGAGCGCATCCGCGTCGACACCAACAGTAGCTGACACTCTGTCGTGCCACTGGAACGCTATCAATCCATCAATTTCATTCCCACGCTGTGTTTCCATCACCGTGACATCAGGTGCTTCACCTTGCAAGTCCACGTCCTTCGTCTCGAGTAAAGGAACGTCGCCATCGGATCCAGAAAACGTGATGGACCATGCTCCACCGCCATTCACATGTCCAGGCTCATTCGAAACATTGACGTCGTTGATCGTCGGCAAGCGCTTCAATGCCGCTGCCACTTCCGCTGCCGTTGCATCGTACGGCAACGACGACGTCACTTGTCCTCGTAATCCCAACTTGAACGTTCCTCCTACTCTACTTCCTGTGCCTGCTACCACTTCAATCACGTTTTGAGTTGCTCCACAGACCAAAAGTGGCAAATCGCTAGCTTGATCCACAAAGGTGACGAGCCACGGTCCACCAGCACTTCCGGAAGCTTCAACACGTCCAAATGTCGTGCTGTCAAAAGCTTGGGAAACATCCGTAGCCACCGCATCAAACGCAATGGTAGCCGTCACACTGGAGCCCAAGTGACAGACAAAAGTTCCACTTGAGAGCGTCGTTGAAATCTGCTGTTGCTCTGCCTTTGCCCCTCTTGAGACGAGATTGATCTCAAGCTGTCCTTGTCCTTGAGCAAACGTGGTAGTATCGGTCCCAATGACGCGAACGTGGCTTGGTAAACCCCTAAACGTGATTGTCCAAGTGTACGCATTATTCAGGAACGGACCTGTTCGCGTGACTTTCAATACGTCGCTCGAAGTGGACGTATCTCTAAGAATGTTTCGCAGTTCATCACTCGTGGCATCATACGCAATGGAAGAAGTGCTTAAGCCATCGATCACGAGAAGAAATGAGCCCGAGAGTGGCGCCCCTTGTCCTTGTACATTTTCCGTCACAACAATCGTGAAATCGTACGAACTCGAGTCCCCAAGCGAGAGATTGATGAGCTCGAGCATGGGAACGTCTCCCACCCGGTCAAGGAACTCCACCATCCATGTGCATGAGCCTAGAACACCTAGCGTTTGCTTGGTTACAGCAACTTTGCCAACATTCTCCAGACCTTCCAACGCTGCTTGGACTTCTTCAGGCGTAGCATACGAAGTGAGCGTCTTCGTCTCGTGTCCCTCAAGACCAAGTCGAAAGGAGCCTCCAATGAAGGAATTGGCCCTCATTTCAATCCATTGCACTTCGTTGACTCGTGACAAAATCGCGCTAGAGAGCGTGAAGATTTCGCCTGAATAGGCCTTTGAAGTGACTTGAACCGATTGGACTTCAGGCACACTATCACCAGCGACGGTAAACTGCTGGATCTCTGGCATCAAAGTGTTTCCTAGCGTCATAATTTCTTGAACGGTAGCTTGTAAAGCTGACGAAGTGAGTGTGAGGCGCTGGATTTCAGGGATAAACGATGGAGTCGCTACGTGTAAACTTTGCACATCACGAATTGGTCTCAATTCGGGAGCAGCACATTGTGCGGTTGAAGCTGAAAGGACCGTCGCTGGAGTCACGGCGTCTCCAAATCGACACAGGACAGTCTCCTGTCCTGCAGTGAAGTTGCCACCGATGACGCGCACTGCTTGACCTCCATTCACGTCGCCACTGACGGGGTAAATTCGCGTCACGAAAAGTGGCGCCGTGTAGTAGAAGGACAAGTTAAAGTGCGAGTAATCGACGCCATTGTCCGAGACTTTGACAGCGACTTGCATTGGCTGCGAGACCGCAGGTGTCCTGCACCCCACGTGGCTTTGATTCGTGTATTCTGCCGCGACAATTTGATTGCCGATTTGACACGAGTAGCGAGCATCTGGAGCCACGAAAAGGCTGGAAATGTGCAGCAAAGTGCCACCTCCGATCACTCCGTTCAACGGCGTGAGTTGAAACAAGCGCGACGTATCTCGAATGTACTCGAATTGAGTCGCATACACGTCAAAGTCGAGCGAATTGGCTCCGATTTCAAGGCGCACGACCTCTGCAAAGGAGGTCTTTGGTGCGATACAAACGACTTTGTCGAACGACGAGCCGAAAGAACCCTCAACGACCTCCGTCCCAAATCGGCAATACACGGTCGTGTAGGGAAATTCCGACGCGAGGGTCAAGACGACGGGAGTCTTGCCCCTTGTAGGGCCTCGTGTAGGCTCAGCTGACGTGACGACCACCATGTCAAGCCTCATATCTTTCGCAGCCTCAGCTATTGTCCAAGCATCCGTCCAATTGATCGTGTTTTCAATACTTTGCAAGTGTGGTGCATCTTCCAGTAGTGCAAAGCTTCGTTCATCAACATGTCCAGGAGGACCAAAGGGGGAGATTGTTCGTGTCGGTGCTTTTCTTTCGTTAACAACAAATTCCACGTACGATAAGCTGAAATCTCGTTCATTTGTCGACACTTCGACGAAGTACCGACCGATTGGGAGCTTAGGAGGACGACAGATTACGGCGAAAGCATCGACTTGAATGGCTTTGACCATCAAGTCATTGAACTTGCACCAGACTACCGCAAAGGACCAGATACCTTCCGCTTCGACCGTCAATAATGGAGTCTCACCGTGGTAAGCGGAAGATGGCGTAATCGACAGCACTTGAGGTGATTCGACATAGACAAAGCTTACACTTGACTCCATGCTCGCCGTAATTGCTAAGGAATCAAAGCGCACGATTGTTACGTTGACCACTTCGTTGAAGCCAAGGATATGCGGTGGCGAGTAGCATTTTGCCACTAAAGGGGTCTCGACAAACGCTTGGACAATGGACGATCCAAAGGCACAATAGAGAGCTCCGGATATGCTAAAGCCTTCGCCGTATACATCGACCATTGTGCCGCCTTCATAGGGTCCAGTGATCGGATAAATGGAGTACACTACTGGTGCATCTTCGTACGTAAAGCCAAGAGAAGAGGACGAAACGTGAACGCCATCCACTGAAATGGCTACAGTTAAACTCGTTGAGGACGTAGAAGGAGGTAAAGTGCACTCGATCCATCCATTGCCAAGATTCTGAGCCGATACGACGTGCCTTTCCCCCACGTGGCACTTTAAGTTTTGGTACAATGGGGACACATGTTCACTCAAGAGTTTCACGGCAATGGCTTGACCAACGATCCCTTTGTCCGGTTCAAGTCTCACGAGACGAAGTGGAGCTTGGATTGTAATCTGAAGCTCACTGTTGGAAAAGTCCTGTCCATTGTTCGAGACTTCGACATTCAACAAACTATCGGAGAGCCACGAGTCGATGGAAGATTGAGAGACGAAACATTCGACAAGAGCTGACGAGATGAAGCGAGCAGGGCCAATCAAACCACCGATTGAACACGAAAGCTCGTCAGTGTCCAAGAAATTGCCGCCAACAAGACGCAGCATAGAGGAGGATGTAGCTCCAAGCATTGACGGCGAAATCTTGGTGATGACGGGAAGTTTGTGGTAGTAAAAGGTCAGTTTGGCTTGGGCTTTGTACTGCGGCCCGACCTCGGCGAATCGAGCGATGGAGAATGATACAAAGCCGGCATGACCTTGACTTGGAGTCACACAGTGAGCAAGACTAGCGTTAAACACGTCAAGAGGAGCACTTTGAGTGCCAAAGACACAGACCAAGTCCGTCTCGTTGGTTTGATTACGGAAATTGGTCCCAAACACTTGCACTCTTGACTTTCCTCCCAAAGCTCCAAACGAAGGTGCAATGCGATGCACTGCAAACGTTTCTTGGTACACAATCTGCAGTCCATCGTTGACAAAGTCAACGCCATTGAGAGCCACAAAGACGCTGTAAACGCCTGCAGTTAAAAAGGAAGCAGGACACAGCAATTGAGTCGTTGAGATCCATTGGACCGGATAAAGTGCCCCATTCTCGCCAAGACGACAGCGCATCGTTTCCTTTGCTATCTCAGTAAATCCTCGTCCTTGAATCCTCAGTGAAACATTTGACTCCGTAGTTGTCGTAGATACTACAGACGGATATACCGACTCAAGCACAGGTCGAGGACGAGCGTAAAACGTCAGACTTTCACTGTAATCCACGTCGTTCATGGATACAGCAACGTCAACGATCCCATCGACGACTAGTTCCGGTACGTTGGCCATAATGATCGACTCGGACACAAAACTTGCTGCCACATACCGCGCATTGGCGCCAGTATCGAATCGGACGGTCATTTCAGCTTGAAAGCCCGATCCTGAAAGCGTCACGATTGTTCCTTCGGCTACAGATCCACTCAGAGGCACAATGTTCGTCACTTTAGGAGAAATTGAGTAGGAAAACGTCATCTTCCCTTGGTTCATGGCGTCAAATCGGTCCTCAAAGTCCAACGATCGCCACACGAAGGAAACTGGCACCACTACCGGTCCTTGCTCGACTCGTGGTGCAATGCAAGTCACTTGATTAGCAGCGATTAGCACCGCTCGTGTCTCTTGATTTCCAAAGGAGCAATACATCGTCACGTTTTCATCGTGAAGGACATCAAGCTGTGCCAGTGTCAGCTGCACACGTGTACCGCCTTCTACTGGTCCTGCCGTTGGTCGAATCGCAGTCACATACGGCCTCACCACTGCCCTCAGTGGCTGTTGAAAGACCGTAAAGTCGTAGCCATTATTGCTCACGCCAAGTTGTGTGCCTTGAGGATACGACGCTCTCATCACTGGACATTTCAGCATCGTCGAAGCAACGAATTGAGCTCTTACGGACGGAGCTTGAGCTCCAAGTCTGCAGCTCAATCCTGTCGTATTGCGAAAGTTGGAGCCTTTGACCGACATGACCCCACCTTCGTGCGGAAGACTGTGGATTGAAACACTAGAAAGCGTAAGGGGCAAGTCGTAGGTAAATTCCACGGCATTCGAGCGAATGGCGGATCCAATCGCAACGTTCACTGGAATGAGTGACGTCTTCCCTTGCCCATGTCGTTGACTGGGAACTTTGCAGGCTATTTCATCTTCAGTGATGGAGCTAGGAAGGACCTCAACTTGGTCAAATACACACACGATCGATGGAGTAGCCAAGGCGTCTCCAGTGATAAAGAGGACGGTTCCACCGCTTGTAGGACCGTGAGAGGGTCGAATTGATTTGATCACTGGCGCAGTGATAAAGGCGAGCATGACGTCGGACATGTATCGCTGTTGATTGTTCATGAGAAGGCCAACGGCAGCTTCTCCAGGTGTCCACAAGGGGGTATAGCACATGAGCTCGGTGCTTGATACGACGTATGCTGGTCGTGTCAACGTCTCTGTCGAGCGCACAAAGATGCAGTCGATTGATGCATTGACGTGTGTCGATTCTGGCGCTAACATGACGTGCAATTGAGTGCCTCCAGTAGTAGCTACTTGATACGGGAATACGTCTAACACGTCAATGTAATCGTAGTAGTAAAGAGATTGATAGCTGCTCGTATAGTCGACGCCGTTCATGGAGATTTCCACGAGTACATAGCCGGAATCTCTGCGTGGAGGAGCAATGCACGAAATTGTCGTCGACGAGATGACAAGAGCCCGAACATGGACAGACGAAGCACCGAATTGACACGTTGCCGCTGCCGTCGCGACAAAGTTCTTGCCAATGACGTGAATCTCTTCGCCGCCGATCGTCTTGACCGTCTTTGGAAAAATTGAGTCAACAAAAGGAACGTCGTAGTAGGTAAACCATCGAGGAACGTCCGCGTCAATTGACACGTTGAAAGCCAAGACTTCGAGACGCACTCTTTGTGTGGTCTTGACAATAGGAGAGAAACAGGAAAGTATCGAGGAATTCAAGAGAAGAGCGGCAACTGAGATGCCGTCAAAGGAGCAAGAATACGAAAGAGTGTCGTCCATTGCACCGTGTACGTCCACTCGAGTACCTCCCGAGATACTGCCAGCTTGTGGACTGAAGCTGACAATCGTTGGTGTGGCATGATAAGTAAAAGTTGCCGTCGGAGAGCCAACAAAAGTTGCGCCATCCACACTCACTTGCACTGGCACCGAGTGCTGCTTCACGTCTTTGGAGTCTTCGACTCGTATCGTTGATAGAAATGGAGTACGACATCGAACTTCCGTTCGATTCACATACGTACAAGGCGTCAGCTCATCGCCAAAGCGACAAACGAGATGACGCGATGGACGGAAGCCTGTGCCCCGTACTCGAATCTCCCTTTGTTGGTGCCTAAAGCCAGCATCAGGCTCGATGGCTTCAAGAGACAATGACTCGACAATAGTAAGCGGAAGTCGAGAACGCGCGTGTTCTTGTTGGTTCCATGACACACCAAACGAATAGTTTCCAGGGACGAGACGAGGTGACGTGCATTCCAGTAAATGCCGAGAAATGACTGTAGCCAACGTCTCGTCTTCATGGCCGAACTTGCACGTGAAGGGATAGTACGGCGAGAAGTGTGTGCCTGCTACACGAATCACCGTCTGTTCTGCTTCGGATAGGATCGTAGGGAACAAAGCATTGATCGTTGGAGTCGGGATAAGCTCAAAGGTTAAAGCATTTGCCGAATAGCGTTCTCCAGTTTGCCAGATGGAGACTACGACTCGACTTGGATACGTGGAGACTGCAGGAGGTACTTGGCATTGCAACGCGCCTGACTCGATAGCTTGAGCCTGGGAGAAACAAATGTCCCGATAGTGCGTCTGAAAGCCACACTCGTACTCACTAGCAGCTTCAAGATCAATCGTCTCGATCGAAATTGTGAGTGTAACATTGCCCGAGAGGGAGCCAACTCGTGGCTCAAGGGACAGCAATTCCCGATGAGCAAAGTACTGGAAACGTGTGGCACTCGTTGCTGCTTCTTGTCCATTCAATGAAAGTGCCAGTGATACGTCTTCGCTCGGTCGTCCTGGAGGAGAAGCACAAGTCACTTGATTGCCGTTTAAGGCCACGATCTCGACGAAAGTGGCGTCGAATCGACACAGAATCATCTTGTGCCATGATGAGTCCATAGGTTCCGATAGAATAAAGACGACTCGAGTACCTCCTGCTGATGTTCCTCGTGTTGGAGCGACACTTTCCACGCTTATCTCGGGAATGTACGTAAAAATCAACGCTGGAGCTGTCGTAGTGAGAGCGTCTTCCCCTTCAAGGCGAAAGTCAACGACGTTAGGACGATGTGGAGGACTTTTGCATTGAATTTGGGATAACGTCCGGCGCTGAGCACTGACGCGAACGTCTCCAAAGTAGCACCAGAGCTTCGTATGACGAGGAGCATACGTCACGTCAACTGTGATGGTCACTCCTCCACGACTAAAGCCAATGGTTGGAGCTATCGCAATGACACGAAGAGGAGCTTCAAATGGTAGCAGCAATTCGTTGCTTCGAGACGCATTCATGGCCACTGCGAGCGGTAAAAGCTGGCTCTGACCATGAACAAACGGGGTCAAGCATTGAACGCTTGTAGGCGAAATGACGTCTGCCGGAACGATAAATCGTCCTCTTCCAAAGTCGCAGCTCAAAGGAATGTCCGGAGGCAATCCCGTGCTTTTCACCTCGATGATCATTCCACCCGAAATGGTCACAGGCGATGGTTGAATGGAGACAATCGTGATACGAGCAACGAGCGTAAGAGGCTGGAAAGCAGATACAAAGTTGATGCCATCACAGGCAAGTGATAGGGCGTAGACCCCAGTGGGAAGAAAGACCGAGGAACAGATCGCTCTAGTGGAGGAAAGAATCGAAGCACGAGTCAACACGTGTCCAATTCGACACAAGGGGACAGCAGCTTGGTCGTGATGGTAAAAGTTTGAGCCATAAAGTGTAAAGTTTGCACTCTTTGTCGATGCCATGAGCATATCGGGAGAGAATGAAGTGATGACTTCGTTTGGGTGATAGACGAAGTGAAAAGGTCCATTGGAAGGCACTTGCTGATCATGAAAGGCGACGTGAAGTGGCACTTTTCCCGGACGGTTGGCTGGTGGAGACTTGCAGGCGAGCGTACCAGGCTTTGTGTCGATTGCAAGGACTGGCAAGTCTCCAAAGAAGCACATGAGGTCACCGTTCGTGTCTTGGTCTCTATCGATATCCAACATGACGAGAGAACCACCTCGTACTGGACCACCATTTGGTGCTGTGTTTCGTACTACAATGGGCTTGAGAGCTTCAAGGAAAAGAGGGGAGTTGATGACGCTGATTCCCTCGTGATCCTCGATCAATACCGTATACTTGCCCACATGAGAGAAGGACAGCGTAGCTTGAAAGCGGTCATATTGTCCATCGTTTGGTAGAGCTAGAGATACGGAGAATGACTGTGTCTTGTGCTTTTGAGGAATGAGAGTCAAGGAATACGACAGTGAGAGGTCCAGTCCTTTGACGTTCAGAATGACCGACGTATTGGAAAGAATTCGTGTGGGATCGACTGTGACTCTGGTGAGAGGGAAGCGATAGGTCCAGTACAAGTCGACATGGTGATCGAGGACGTCAACGCTCATCACGTCCGATAGGACGCCTAACGTCACACTCACTGTCGTCTTTTTCTCGTCTTGATCGTCTCCAAGAAGCGAAAGCCATTGCGATGGAGGCACCACACACGACACGGCGCTGTCATTCACATGCGTTGCCTGGACCTTTGAAGCGCCAAAAGTGCACACCATCTCCACTTCCGAGATGAATCCACGACCGGAAAGCACGACGGTCTCGCCACCAAAAACGGAGCCACTGCTACGACTGGAAGAGTGGACAAGTGGCAATGAATGGTAGATGAACGTCGTGTTGAATCCTCCAACGTAGTCGATTCCATTGTCAGATACGGACACAAGCACTTGTCCAGGAGCAAAAGTCGCGGGTAGCGTGCATTTAAGCGACGTGCGCGATACCATAGAAGCTCGAACTTTGATCCTTTCGCCCACGCGACAGGTGAACAACTCGGGGTCCGTTATGACACTCGACAGACGAATGAACACGTCGACGTTGTGACGGACATACGCGTGACGAGGGGTCATTTCAAGCACTTGCAACGAAGGCGTCAATCGAATTGTAGTCCCCGTTGTCGTAAAGTCCAATCCGTTCGCAGAAACCTCAAAGCTGACGAAGGAATCGACTGCGTGACTTGAGAATGAGGGAGCAACGCATCGGATTTCCGAGTCACTGACGCTTGTTGCAATCACCTTGACGTCAGCGTCAAAGCAGCAATGCATACTGGTGCTCTCTGGAAAGTATCGGCCTCGAACAATGACCACTGCATTTGATCCTAGCGCTATTGACCGAGGCTCAACGTCCAGGAGAAGTGGGTCAAGGTAATACTCGAACGTCTTGTCAAACTCGAGAACAGTCTTGTCGTCACACTCGACAGCTATGGCCACTTGCTGTATCTCTTCCTGTGGAGGCATGACACACTTTACGACCAAGTCTTTCATCTTTATGGTGCCAATCACTTTAGACGGACCAACAATGCAATGAACAGCTTGACATTCGTACATTGATTCATCCACGGGGATCGTCAGCTCAGATCCACCGGAAAGGGGACCAGAAAGAGGAAAGAAGTCACGGACAATGGACTTTTGAGTGAACGTAAACTGCAATCGCGTATCCATCACGTCGACGCCATTCGTTGAAAAGCCAAAGGCGACACTTCCTGGTCGATGAGATGGAGCCCGACAAAGTACCAGCTTTTCAGAGATCCATTCTGCTGCAACGGGTGCTAAAGCTCCAAAGTGACAACTCAGACTTGAAAGTCGTCGAAATCCTGTCCCTGCTACACGAATCCAAGTGCTAGAGGTCTCTCCATTGCTCTTGGGAGAGATCGAAGCAACTTTTGGCTCCGTCAAATACCAAAAACGTGGTCCCTCCATGTAGTTCTGTCCATTGAACGAAATGCGCGTTGATACAGGTCCTTCAGCTCCGTTCACTGCTGCCGGTACAACGACACTCATCGTCGTGTTACTCAAGAGATGTCCTTCGACGACAGTCTGTCCTATTTGACACGTGACGCTATCTCGATAGGACTGTGATATCACCTCGTTCCATCGAAAGACGAGCTGTGTGCCTCCATCCACACTTCCAGTGCGAGGATTGAGGTCCATGACCTGAGGGTGGTTGTAAAATAGGTACGAGACGTGCTCCTGGGAGAATTCTTGCCCATTTGACGAGAAGCGAAAGTGCACTACGCCCGTAAACGTCCACCTTGACGGCTGTAGAACGCACGTCACTTCTCTTGAGCTGATCACAAGTGCTGGAACGCTTCGATCGCCAAAGCTACAAACACTTCGAGACGTGCTAACGAAGTGGGAACCCATGACACGAATCATTGTTGTGACGGTATTCGGTCCTTGGCGGGGAAAAATGCTTGATACCGATGGGGTTTCCACGTACGTAAAGCTGAGAGAAGCTTCACTAATGTCAAGGCCATTGAGCGAGACAAAGACGCTGACGGTGTATGAGCCACCAACAAAGGGCGGCATTGTGCACCGAAGCATCGTCTCGCTAATGAAATGCGCTTTGAGGAATGTAGCTCCGTTCAAGACGCAACTGAGTTTGTGTCCATCGATAAAGTGCTTTCCCGAGAGCGTCACAAGGGTACCGCCAGTGATAGACCCGACCATGGGAGTGATGCCTTTGAGCTCAACATTGTGGTAATAGCGGAATGGAAACGTGGCCATGGGCAACGTCTTGGTGGACGTATTGCTCGATCGAAACATTTCCACAACTCCTGAGAGCTGCGCACTCTCCCAACGTGGAGGAAACCAAGCGAGTTTGTTGGCTTCAAGGGCTGTCGTGGGGCTAAGTTCCGAGCAAAGATCTCCATTGCGTGGACAGAAGCGGCCGGAAATGGCGTCAAGGTCGAAAGCTTCGTCGTTTGTGACTCTTTCAAGAACAATTCGAGTGGTGCCATTGCGAGACGCCAAACGAGGACGAAGGACCCACACGCCTTCGTCGAGTACTACGAGTCTTGTGGTTGCTAAGACTCCAACCATTGACAAGGAAAAGTCGATGACTCCAATGACTACCGAAGTCTCGACCAAGACTATCGAATGGTGGCACTTTAACCGCGTGCTTGACACAAAAGTGGCTTGAGTCAGTTCATTCCCAATGATGCAGTGCACGTCACTCGAGTTGCGAAAATCTCGTCCCTGTAGCTCAAGTTCCTTTGGCTCTTGTGCGTACATTGACGTTGGCTCAAAGCTTAGGATTGTCGGACTCACGACGTACTCAAAGCGCAATGCTTCATTGGAATAATCCTGCAGATTGTTTGTCACTTGGACATGGACCACTCCTGGAATGTGTGGAGGTACAAGACACGAAAGTGTCGTGTCGGACAGCCACTTGCTTGCAACAACAGCCGAGACACCAAAGCGACAGCGGAGCCCCACGCCACGTATAAAGTTGGAGCCTATGACCGTCACCGAATAGTGTCCATGTTGTGAGCCACGGCTTGGATTGAGAAGCTTGAGAACGGGGGCAGGATAGTAGGTAAAGGACAAGGAGGAAGACTCGAGTAGGGAGAAATTACGACCGGATACAGCGAATCGTACACGCAAAGTGTCACTAGGTGGAGACGCACAAAAGAGCTGCGTGACAGCAAGGAATTCCGCTGATACGCTCATGTCTCCAAAGTGACAGACGTATCCTCCATTAGCGTGGAAGGGACCACCGCTTACAGTCACTCGAGTTCCGCCACTCGTTGGACCGCTTGGAGGTCGAAGCAAGTTGATCAGCGGTGCAGGTTCTGAGCAATACGTGAGCGGATCGTCCAACACGTTGAGGCCGTCTAGCAAGAGCGAAAATGAGACGCATTCGAGCTGCAAAGGCGAAGCTCGACACTCGATAAGCGATTGATTGATGAAAGTGGCGGAGGTCTGGAGTCCGTTGAACGTGCAAAGCATTGACACGTTGTAAAAGAACTTGCCGAGTACTGGAACAACTTTTGTGTGCGAAGTGGAACGTGCAATTGGTGGCAGGAGCTTGTGAACTACTGGCGTTCGAACATAGGAAAGTGACAGGGAATTGTGACTGCATTCATCGTGAGCTTGCAAACACACGCGCACTTTGAGTGGCCCAGGAACTCCTTCAGGGGTACGACACGATCCATGGGTACGATTGAGAACGGTGAAGGCAATTTGCTTGTACGGATAGTACGATTCAAATTGACAGACCAGTTCCACCTTTGGAGTCCAGTGCCTCCCTTCGATAAGCAACGTCTGTCCTCCTTTTGTCAACAGAAACTTGGGCGTCACAGTCAGAGGCGCAGGACGAGCGAGATACTGGAACGGAGCTTTGAAGAGAACTTCAGAGTGCTTTGCTTCTCTCACTCGCAACGTTCTTAAGGGAAGTTCCGACACATTGCGCGCGTACAGCTCGGACGGCGTTGGTACAGCGCATACGCACATTGACGCATTGACAAAGGCAGTTGTTACCGAGTCTTGAAGACTTTTATCCGTAGAAACTTCACACACCAACTCGACCTTGGCGTGGAAATTGTGGCCTACAAGAGCAACTTGCGTAGTGTCTTGGTCCAGTACTCCCGAAAGTGGCGACGCGTAGTCAATGACGATTGGAGCGTGGAAGGCAAAGAGCACCGAGTCCATAGTGAATTCCTGATTGTTGTTCGATACACGCACGGGAACAACTCCCGCTTGACGCTGTCGCGAGAACTCGCACTCTAGTCGTGACTCGCTATACACTTGGACAGGGCGTACGACCAAAGTGCCCAAACTGCAGCGAAGTAGCTCCGAGTCGACAAAACCGGTGCCTGTGATGACAACCACAACATTTCCAGTCGAGGAGCTACGCTGAGGGGATACGGAGAACACGCGCGGCTCGACTGCATACGCACATGTAGTCATATTAGCAGCTATTCACACGAAAGACTGCAAATTTTGATGAGTTGCGTACCTGTGAAGGTGAAGGATAATCTGCTACTAGCAAGGCTTTCGCCTACTGCGACCTGCACGTGTGTTAGTCCTGGACTGAAGGGAGGAGTCGAGCACACGACGCCGTGTTCGTTTGTCCACAGTGCTCTAGTCGTAGAGACTTCGTTTCCACGACTGAAAACACAAGAAATGACCGAATGCAAGGCAAATTTCTCTCCACTAAGTAGCAATCTTGTTGCTCCTCGCTCCGATCCGAGTGGAGGGATGACTTGAGAAAGACTGGGCTCCTCTGTTCATTCATTCCACGACGTGTCAATGCTAAGGAAACGCAGTAGCTACAAAGTATAATCACTTACCGAGATACTCGAAGGCAATAGCTGATGATCGCGAAAGACTAGTACCGACAACGACACTTACATTGACGATACCAGGTAACTGAGGAGGAGCAATACATTGCACTTGTACGGAAGACTGCACACTAACGGGGCTGCTCACGTTACCAAATCGACATGTCATGGGGTACTTTGCACGAAAGCCATTGCCATTCACACTGACGGTAGTTCCTCCTGACTCGAAACCCATTTGAGGCTCAATCCACGAAACATGAGGCATCACAAGATAATGGTACGAAATGTTAGCAACAGTAACGAGTGCGTCATTTGCTTTGCATTGTACAGCCACGTCGCCAACCCCGACGGTACTCGCAGGAACATTCACGACGACCTTGGACGAGGTCAAAATTGTACCAACTACGGCAGGAGAGGCACCAAATGTGCACCAAATCAAGTCCTCGGACGAATTCAGTCGCTGTCCTTCCAATGTCACTGCGTTTCCACCTTCTACGCTTCCGTAGGATGGAGAGATCGCCACCAATTGCGGCATGTCGTTGTACAAAAAGTGCTTTTGTTCTAACGAGTAAACGCTTGCAGCAATTGAAACGCGTAGTGCTGAGTATCCCTCACTACGACTTGAAGGAGTGATACACTGGAGCATGGCGTCAGTGAGTCGTGTAGCCAGGACTTTGACATTGGCATCAAAATGGCAATACAAGGGAAGCGTAGCGATGTAACCTGTGCCCGAGATGAGAATTGTCGTGTTTCCTTCTAGTGGTCCCTTTGGCGGATAAATTGACGCAATCGTGGGGACTTCCACATGAGCAAACGCTGCCGTCGCAAGACTGGGTTTTACACCGTTCAAGCTCAGCGAAAGGCTTATCATCCCCAGCTCAGCGTGAGACCCATCGAACGCACACAATGCAAACGCCATGGACATGACGACGGCGCTCGTTGGCTCAGTCTGCGAGCTAAAGTGGCAAAACGTGCCATTCTCCTTGAAATATTGGCCTCGTACTGTGATGTTCACACGTGCACCCTGCTTTACAATCTTTGGTGAAATATCACCGACTTGAGGGTGAGGAGCAAGGGAAGTTGACCATGCAACGTTGCTGGTATTTACGTCAAAGGAGGTGCTGCTAGGAAGTAGCAGTTGATGACTTGACCAGTTTGTCGGGAAATCGAGTTGCACTCGACCAGGAAGTGCACCAGGATCCACAGGAACGAATGCCGCCTTGGGCTCGTATATGAACGACAAGTTTGAGCTTAGCAGTGACGATCCCACCTGAAAATCAATGGATATCGTCCTAGTGACGCTCGATTCGAGGTCTGGAATCACGCAACTTAAACACGATTCGTTGTCTACGCGAGCAATGGTTTGTGTACGACCACCGTCGAAAACGCAGTCAATCGGCAGATCAAAGCTCCCGTTTGCTTTGAATTGACTCCCGGCAACGTGAACGACGTCGTTGTCCTTCCTCGACACTGAGTCAAACGTTGGTAGATCGTAGATAAACACGTGAGCTGTGCCTGTAGACAAGTGAATGCCGTTGTTCAAAGTGAGATGCAAGTGGTAGTCACGTCCAGACTTGAGCGTCGATGGGATAGGACACGTCAAAAGCTCTTGTGTAGCCACAGTCGCTTTCGAAAATGTCGTACCAAAGACGCATTTCACGTCATTCGTTTCCAGAAATCCCTGTCCAGTGACAACAATCGTTGAATTCGAATTCGTAGCCACAAAAGGAGGAGCAACGCCACTGACAACCATCGGAGCATGAACAAGGAGCTTGACTTGACTTGGAGTAAAATCGTGTCCGCCATTCAGAGATACACTTACGTCCACTAAGCCAATCATTCCAACTTTTACAGCATCACACAAAACATTTCGACCACCATTTTTCACCCTTCCAGGAACCTCTAGCTCAGCGCCGATCCGGCATACAACGCCTCCAAATGACACTAGGTACTTGCCCGATAGATCCAGTGATACAGACTCATTCAGAGGAACGCTAGACGGTGTAATCGTGTCAATCAAAGGTGGCGCAAAGTACTGAAATGATAGACTCGATCCCGAAAAATCAAGTCCATTAAGGGCAACGCGAATCAAGACGGCGTCAATTTCCTTTGCAGTATCGACTGGTATCCAAGCAGGACTGACGCATCGTAGCACTGTACTAGACACAAAAGAAGCCTGAGATCGACTCATCCCAAATCGACAGGCAGCGGAAGTTGACGTGATAAAGTTCTTTCCCGTGATGTCAACAGTGGTGCCTCCAGAAGATGGTCCTGTCAACACTGACGCACGTTCTAGAACAACGTCAGCATGCACAACAATGTGCACAGCATTCGATCGTGGTGAAAAGTTTTGAGCATTGGTGGACACGAAAACTTGATACGATCCGGTATCAGCGAGTGGCGGCGTGGAGCATTGCACAATCGCTCCAGTCACAAAAGCTGCGAGCATTGTCTTTAGACTTCCAGGCACTTCTTCATAGCCAGCCACGACCTTAACAAGAGCGCACCGAAGATCAGCAAAGTCAGCAAAGCCACTTCCTGATATCGTCAAGATGGTTTTGGAAGCCATAGGAATGAGCTCAGGAAATACTGACGTGACTCGTGGCGTCCAAGCAAAGGTGAATGAAAAGCTGGGCAGCTCTGGGAACGTCACTCCGTCCAGGTGGAGCTTAGCATCGACAATTCCCGTGAAATTTACCGCGTTTGTCCTCCACAAGAGCACGTTCGAGCTCACATATTCGAGATCAACCAGAGTTTGTGCATAGCTAACGGAATACCGCACATTGTCGTAAAAGCCATGACCCGAAACGTTTACTGTGGTGCCACCTGCCACTGGTCCGTTCCTAGGCGAGATACTGTTAATTGTTGGAGCGTTTGTTAGTCCCAAACTCTTGGGCCCCTCGGAAAAATCGATCCCGTTAGCTGAAATGTCGACATTTAGCCACAATGAGCTCTCATCGTAGCGCATTGACTCGACGACACACTGCACTCTTGACGTGGAGATGAAGTTTGCACTAGAACGTAAACCACCAACGGAGCAACTCAAGGTCGTCATATTGACAAAGTTCATTCCAAAGACATCGACAGTTTGTGCACTAATTGAGCGCAGCATGTGCTTGAGCGAGAGCCGTGATATCCACGGACGTTTGTGCAACACAAAGCTTCCAACGGCGATAAAGTCGATGGAATTGGGTGAAATGGACAAGGCGATAGTACCGTCACTGCTTTCAAGCTCTGGAATTCGGCATGTCATGGAGTTTGCAGTCACTTCGTGAGGTTTGACGTCAATGTCGCCATTGATTCGACATAGTGCAAGTGTGCTGTCAAAGCTAGATGAGCCTTGAATCGTGACCATCGAATCGACATGAACGACGCGGTTTTGGGGCTCTACTGACCACAGTTTGAAACTCGTCGCCACTTCATTGCTTGGATGGCTGGAAGGATCATGCGTAGCATACACCAATTCTACCGACAACCGACTTTCATCATCAAGCGTTGGCAGTGCTGCATTGTATTCGTCTCCATCAGGGTCAATGGCTTGTCTAGTATGAACGAAAGGCTCCAACTTGTCTTTCAAGTAAAAGTGAGGTATAATCTGCTCTACCGGAGCAATTGGCGTTGTCTTAGGCACTGCACTACGTTCTACCAAGGGCTCAGTTCGTGTTGTCATCAGATAATTGAGCTCCGTCGTGGACAAAGCGACATCAAACGCAAAGAGAGACTTGACGTGTCCAGTAATTCCGCTTGCTAAGTCGCTTTTACTAGCTCCAACCACCACGTCGTGGCTCACCACACTCTTCTTCATCTTGCCGTGTATCTCTCGCCATTCTCCATCGACGAATAAATGGGTTGAATCTTGCTCAAAGACTGCAGCAACAAAGGACCAAACGTCAATTGCCACGGCTATTCCAAGTACTTGGTCGCCAAGGACCCATTGTCCTCGATCCACGCAAAGGGCTCTTCCATTAGTCGATCCATTGGGAGATATCAAACATCTAGGCAAATTAGAGGCAAATAATGCCTTGACTTAGTCCCTCGCAGTTAAAATGTGCTCATGTTGTCTTACTCACCCTCTGTTGATTACCATAGCGTCACTCAATTGGACCCATCCACCTATTGTCAATGTTGGAAAGTTATCGTCATGAAGATTAAGAGGAAAGCTTAGTCCACTGCCTTGGTCAAGTCTTAAGCCAAGTGACGCAGAGATGCTTAGAGGTGATTGAGTGTAGCCATCTTGTTTGTAACCATTAGTCGTGCCACTGGGTGCGTAGTCTTTCAAGTTTGAACTTAGTGGATAGAACGCTATTAGGTGGCGAAGTGATAGAGCAAGGATGGGGCTGTAGATTGGCTCGGAGAATTGAGTTGGAAGAGAGAGCACAGCAAGGAGCAGCCATCGTAGCCATTGTGACATCTCTTGCAGGACAAGTTGAAAGGGTTTTCTAAGATACGCCTAGAAATTGATTGCAGCATTTGGGCATGTAATTTACGACCGCAGCATTTAGTCTTGTTTTGTATAGATGTAATTTATGAGCGCAATTATTGCCAAAGTTTTCAGCACCTCATGCGTAAATTACGCTACAGCAACTCGTAAATGACATGCTGTTTTTCCTTCCGCAGAAGCACGGAATGCTGGAGGATCTGTACGGGAACCTACGTCGCTATCTTACAGAAGCACGGAATGCTGGAGGATCTGTACGGGAACCTACGTCGCTATCTTACCATCTCAGAAAAGC
This sequence comes from Pseudoperonospora humuli, assembly GCA_003991265.1. Taxonomy (NCBI): domain Eukaryota; phylum Oomycota; class Peronosporomycetes; order Peronosporales; family Peronosporaceae; genus Pseudoperonospora; species Pseudoperonospora humuli. The sequence continues at coordinate 20,755 of NQFO01004575.1, read as the reverse complement.
TTCATCAAAAGTATGAAGCAGCAAGAACATTGTTGCTCTCGGGAATCTGTTACATTGTATATCCTACCGTGATGTTTGTCCTCACTGTGTGATCGATAAGAAGATGTTAAGCTACTCGCATAAAATACCACTGCTCTGCGTATTGGTCGATCTAGGTGTCGTCTACTGCGACATACCATGGTCAACCTATTGGTCAAGTACGAAGATTATAGAGCTCTCATATTTGGGTCGAGGTTTTGCTCATAACCAGTTGATCGCCTGAGAGATCGTGGATCGAAAGCTGTCAGTGGTGTCTTCATTGACCGAACAAACCGCAAGTCCAAATCTCTGTAGCGTAAGAGGCAGACACGTCAAGCTTTTTTCTCTCTCTCTCTGCCTCAAACACTTCAGCAATCGGTATTATAACTTTAAGGAAAATTATTTGTCAGCTCTTTTCTGTCATTCTGAGCATTGGTAGACTGTCAAGCCTATGCGGAGTCTATCGATGTGGTGACTATGATACGGATCTAGTACGAGTTGAATGTATGTCTGCAATTGTGCGCGATGATGATTGTGATACTTGAACAAAATCTAAAGCTGAGGAATGTAAAAACCTGTGACTAGATCTGGGTCAGGAGACTCGTCATCCAAGTCGCAGTCGGGTACAGTCGCCACATACGTGAAGTCTTCTTTGCTTGATCCGTAGCGGTCTACCCACGCATCAACGACGTTAAAGTCAACCGATGGCATGGCATACATTGTTGGGCGTCTCTTGTATATATCGCATGGCTCCAATCCAAACTCATCCAAGTCTGCGCGACGTTGGCTGACTGTTTCGCAATCCTCTTCGTAGCTTTGAGCGCTGTTTGTCGAGCTGGGCGGCGACCAGAACCATCGCTCACTTTGATACGCGCACGACACGAGCAAGTCACTGTCTTCTTCCTCCAAACACCCTTCTTCGACACTGCCGTCGTCACTACTCCAAGCTAGATCTTCCTCATCCGAACAGCCTTCTTCTTGGAGGCTATCGTCGTCACTACTCCAAGCCGCGTCTTCATCGCTGGAAAACATTTCCGAGCTGCAACTGTCCGTGAGTTCATCCTGAACCACCTTGGACATGGAACCCACTTTCAAAGCGGTAAAGACGTCGTCAGTCCACTGAGGTCCTTTTGGCTCGGGAGGAACACTCCACAACAAACTTTGCTCCATGCGTTTCAGAAGGTTCCAAGGCATTATGCTCACGGTGTCCACCACCCTTCGAATTGCCAAAGTGGTGCTTGGTGGCATTTTGTTCCGAGTTCCTGATACTCTCAAGCCGTCACTTTACTCTTGTGCTGGAGCTTAAGAAGTGGGAGAAAAGCAGCAATAAGAAACTCACACAACCCCGTTCCAGTGATTGTTCTCCTGAGTTTTTTAGCAGAGCGTAAGAGATTTGCTCGAAGTGATACAGTTTTCACAATAGTCAACCACAAAGAGGCGGTCGTTTTTGAGATGAGAAGTGCCTTGAAACTCCAAGTTAAATATTGGACATAGTAAGGTGTGACTTGAAGGTCTGCGAGGGTGGTGCTTGGTGCTTGGTGCTTGGTGCTTTCCATGGCGTTGTAACACTTGGTCGACAAATGATCGTCCGGCCATACTCGATGATCGCTCCCACATGACATTCACGAGTACACAAAGTCAATGTTCTCTGAAGGGTTGTAACAAAGGATTCTTCAAGTTCGTGTGCGCCTCTTTGACAAAGTCTTTGCTATGCATGTCGAGCAGCAATTATTCCCCACTTCATCGGGATCAATCTGAGGTGACAACGATAGCTTGAGGCATCTCGAAGTGGAGATGGTCAGTGTGGCAAAGCAGGCAAAGCCTCCAGAAGGTTATGAGGCGTCTAATGTCCACACAGATTTTTACCGTCTGGTGCTGTAAGTACCATATTTAAATGAGCTCGAGGACTTTACCTTGAAAGACGTAATGCGTGTCTTTGTCGTTCAATGTGGCGACATCAAGTTTGGAGAAACATGTGATCGTGAGCTACAAGGCCAGCAGGGCTAGTTCGGAGAAACATGTGATCGTGAGCTGCATGGCCAGCAGAGCTAGATCAAAAAAGTGGTGGTTCGACGGCTTTTACTGGACGAAGCAAAGGGGGCTGAAGCGGTAGGCTCGTGCATGCACTTCTCTATTTGCGCCATAAGATGCAAACGCAGGAGAAGATCGACGAGTATCTGGATGAGTTGGAGATTGTCGTCAATTGTACAAAGTCTCTGACGACATTTCTTCGAAAGCACAAGCAACGGAAGGGATCAAACACACTATAGAGCAAGAGTTCTCAATCGAGAAGCAAGTCTTCTATATGATCAAAGAGAGTGCGTTTAAGAAGGGCAAGGCCCTCTTCACCAAGATGGGATCTGACGCTCCGTTCCTGCGATGGAACAGAGACATGGCATCTCACGTGTGAACGACCTCTTTGGTGAAAGCCTGCAGGTTTTCGATCATCCATCAATTGCTCTTCCTTGCAGAAGAATCTCGATTTGTGTACGATCCAAGTAAAGTAGCTGCGTAACGATTCGCAAGATAAACGCCTCATCGATCACGATTGGACGGCGTGACAGCAAGAAGCAAAACAAGGAGAAGGGCAAACTCGTGAACGCAATGATGCATATCAACTGGAGCGAGCAGCGGATTCCGCGGAGCTCCAAGCGAAAGAATGCCACGGGGTGCTCTGCTGTGACCACGTTCGGCATAACGCAAGGTATTGGGACCGCGATGCGAACGCGGCTGTTAACATGGTGAAGCTGCTTGCACGATATTGGATCATGGACGTATCCAGACTTAGACATAGTCTCCTCAACAAAACAATATCGTGGATACGACAAAGCATCTTCACCCAGGTCAATGAGCATTGGAAAGTGCTCAACCTTAGGAAGCGATTCATTAAGACTCATTCAACTACAAATTCCAGGCAGACGCGAGCTTGTCCTGCATAGAATTTTACTCCAAAGCTGCTTTACGTGACACAGAAGCAGCCCTCAATCTCGGAAGTATCCGACTTGCTTAAAAGACGATACTCTCCCTCATCATAGCTTCCCGACGTTCCTTTTTCACCTTCTCCTGCAATAGCTTTGCTGCGAGTCGCATGCGGCAAATAGTAATAACACCTTGCGCTGTTGACGAGCTGATCAGCCAGAATCAAATGACTTTGCTTAAAGCCAGAATTCGTCCATCCCGTCAGTGAAACTCGACGAGTTTGAGTCACAGATTGATGACGACATTGAGTCACTGCTTCGTAAGTCTTGCCACGCATGGGTCACGTCCTCCTGGCTGATAGAGCTGTCATGAAAGCTGTACTTAAGTGCTTCGTCTAGCGCGTCTTCATCGGCAGTGGGTTGACCTGTCTCCAGCGGCGCTAGAGTCTTGCCGGTTCTTTTCACGGGTGATTGCTGATCCTCGCTGAAAAAGAACAGCTCCCAGCACTCTTGGCAGTATAGCTTGTTATGTCCACCAGCAACATCAAGCTCTGCAAGCTCACCCGTGGCCCCACATCGGCTGCAGTGCTGACCCTCAGTGTCCCAATCTTGCTGCGAGTCACGCAATGGACTAGCAGTAGAACCAATTGCCATAATGGAGTGACGCTCAAAGTGCAGCTCCATTTGTAGACTCTGGAGAATCTCTTGGATTTCGTCGATCATGGTTTTCTTTACCAGCACCACAACGGCAGACTTATCCTTAATCACCTTCCGTACATCTGGATTATTGCGGAAGAGCTCCTTTACGAGCGAATTGGATAGTGCAAGCCCTTCTTCATCGTTCGTTTCATGCTCTTCATTCTCATCGTCGTGATCGTGCTCCTCACGAGATTTTTCAACTTCGTGGTCATTCGTTTGACCAGCCTCTTCTTCTTGAACCAGATCCAGCTTGACACCCAAAGACGTGTTCATAGACTCCTCCTTATCTGCGCTGACGTTCGTGCCCTCCCCTTCATCGTCGTCATCGGCAAGCTCTTCATGTTCTTCGTCGCTGTGGTTGTCACCTCTTAGCGGAAGAGCAAGCAGGTCGTCAAGGGACACCACACTTGCAGTCAAATCTCGCTCGTCAAAGCTGTCGACGCTGGAAACGTCATCATCCTCATGGGAATTTTCGCATTCGTGTGCGACAGCATGGTCGAGGTCGTCAGCACACTCGATCTTGCTATGCTCGTCTTCCGATCGAGCCATCTCGACAAGTTTCTTCGCCTGCTCATCCTCACCGGCAGCTGCTTGATTGCTCTCATCACCGGTAGCCCTTTCTGGATCTGTCATCTCGTCCACTATAGCATCACAACCAACCTCCACAACACCTTCTTTGTCTGCCTCGTTTGCTGAAAGATGTCCTTGCTGATTCTCTGCCTCATCGCTCTCACCGTTGACCGCTGGTGGCGTTTTCTGCTGCTCCTTCATCTCATCGCTCTCCCTATCATCCGTTGACTGCATCGGCGTCAAAGTGCTAGCATTACTCGACGTAGTACGACGCTCAGTGAGACTTCCGTCTTTCACAACAAAGTCCTTCAGCGAGATAAAATCGTCTGCCACTCGTGCTGGAGCAGGAAGTACAGAGGGGATTGTGTCACTAATGACTGAAGCAGAATCGTCTACTAAGGAAAGAGGCGAAGGAGCGACAGGTGCTTGATGGATGGAAATGTCGTTTTGCATCTTTGCAAAGCTCTCATCCAACCCGTGGTCGGGCACATCAGCATTCTTGGACTCAACGCTATCGTTGGCACCTTGGACTTTATACTCTTCTTCATGCTCCACCGTCTCTTCATTGCTGCTGATGTCACCGTTCTTCTGACTAGGCACGTGGTTCGGAGCCACGGTATCGTCCTGAAGAATGGTGTACGACAAATATTTGGAGTGAGTCTTTTGACCCAGCGGTTTCTCGGGAGTGCGAGCCGGCTGAGAGCCCTTCGATGCAGCATCATCACTCGAATTGCATTCCTTCGCCAGACATGCCTTCGCGTAAATGCACATCAGCTTGGACTGCACTGTTCCTTCCTTAATTTTGAGCACTGGTACTCCTCCAAACTCGCAATCCTCTACAGACTTTCCTGTAGCTCGAGCAACAATGCCAATGACTTCATCGAAATTCAGCTGAGACGAGCTGCTGACCTGGCTATCGTGTGACGCTACTCGCGGGCGCGCGGATGCCGTAGGGATCATACCATGTGAGGGTGCAAACTTGTTTCCTGCCTGCTGCTGATGTCGAAGGTCGTCACGCGAAGCTGAGCTAGCACGCGATCGCGTAGGCATCAACCGTGCCTGGCACGGCTGACTGCTACAAGCAGCATTCTCGTGCTGTTGACGGCGATGTGGAGTGATGTGCGCGTCGATTTTCAGGTCAAACTGCAGTTTCTCCGGCTCGCGACGAAAGTCTCCCGCTACACCATCCCCATGCAACCGGCCCTGATCTCTCGCGTATACATTTGGCAAGTTGTTCAAGTTGTGTCGCTCCTTCACTTGAGCGTTGGAAGTATCGAATTGATACAGTGGCTCGTGCTCGTTGACCAGCTGTTTCCCTTTGTTGCCATTCGAGTAGCGACGCGACACTTCCGGCTGTAGTTCATACTCTCTGTCATCAGGGCACCCTCGTTCCGTTCTCTGTGCAGCTTGACCTACACCGTTGTTACGACGCGGTGGCCGCAGCGCTGGCTCAGATTCGGGTTGGGTCTGTGGCATCGTCGATCGTCTCGGACGTGCCGACGTGTCTTCACCACCTGTCAGATGTGGCCGTAGTGGACTCGCCGGGTTCAGCACTCGGTTCGAAGACGCGTGGAATCTTAGCACCACTGGCTTCTCCACGACATGTAGCCATCTCAGCACCTTCTCGACGCCAAGCGCCTTGGTCTTCTCCCCGTTGATAGCGATGAGCACGTCGTTGATACACACACGGTCCATGCCGCGTCCCTGACCTCTGCTGGCACTAATGAAGTCAACACACGGGACGTTTACCTTGGAGTTGTATGCGCGGAAGGAGATGCCCAATGACCCGCGCTCCCACACGACACTATATTGCTTACGCAGACGCGTCTCCTCCGCCTTGGCTTCTTTTTCGCGCTTGTGCTTTCTCTTTTTGCTTTTCTTGCTCTTCTTGGACTTGTGCGATGTAGCAGGCATGTCGCTGCCAATGCTCAAGCTCTCGGCGTTCGGGTTCCGTTTCTGCTCGATATGCTTCGCGTCAGAGCCGACGCGCAGTCGACTGGACGACATCTCAGGACGCGCAGAGCTGCTGGTGTGAGTGTGAGTACGATTTCGAGGGTGAGTGTGAGTGCGGGTGCGGGTGCGCGGGTCCTCGGCCGTAGCCTTCGAGGCGCCGCGCTGGAGTTCCGACAGCGATGAGCGAAAGTGCAGCACCATGGGCAGCCGCTCTTTGAAGAGCAGGCGCACTACCTTTTCGTAGCCGAGATGCGTTGTCTTCTTGCCATTGACACTGATGAGCAGATCCCCTTCTCGCACGCCTGCCATCTTGAGCACCGAAGGCTGCGGCAGAAGTTGCATTACGACGGGAGGCATGTCCGCACCTAGTTCAGGCCCAAACACCACGCCAAGAGGCCCGGCGTTCCAGTTGATGAGGTAGTCCTGCATGGGTTTAGCTTCTTCGGGTGCGTGTAGCTGCCTCAGCTTCGCTGCCATTTACCTCGAGCTCGCAGCTGATAGTCTTCCGCACTCACTGCTCAAAGGGGTGAGTGAGTGCGGAATGGAAGTATCGCAACACCGAATTTCATGGAAGACAGATAGGTCGCCGCCCGGCTTTGTGCATGATTTGTGAGGAGATTTGCATTGACGATTGCATAAAACGAGCAAATCTCAATATAGGGTTGCAGTCTCATGCCAGTGCGCATGCGTGTTAACTACCCAGGATTGCCCGAGGTGGACCTTTTCTCGTGACCACTCTGTTTCTTCGTATGTCTTCTCTACGCATCCGCCTTTCGAAACACCCCATACGTCCAGCATATAGAAATGGCAAAACTGTTATTTCTATTATCATCTATAAAAGCTGTGCATAAAAGAGAATCATGGTTTTTTAGCAGACGCTTATCCGCTGCGCCTGTCAATCGTCTCTCTCGTCCTCATGAGCACCTCTCTTCTCCATGTCTCATCTGTGCAGCCTCGGTGCTCCACCCGTCGACCAGAACGCACCAAATCCGGCTAGCACGTTTATTGTTAACGCCAAATTCGTTGGGTCCCACCTCAAGCAATATAAGACAACCTCGTGGCATAAAAGGTAGGCTTCGTCGGACTTCAAGAGACTCGCATCACCATCTAGAGCGAACAGATGGCAGGCATGTACCACCTTCTCGTCCAGCCGAATGGTTTCTCACGGTCACAGTACTTCGGAAAAACGCCCGCAACATAACGACCAGGACTCATCGTATTAAGAAACGCAGTATCTACAATTTGATGTGCGATAACGCTCGGTCGTGGAAGCGCACCCACAGGCTTTGACCGCAATCTAGTGATGCGATCGTGAAGTGCATTGCTCTGACGATGACCAAGAAGATGTGTCAAGTGTACGGAGTAAACGCGATGGACACGCACCCAATCTGGTGAAAATAAAGTGTGATGCAACTTGTTTTCTAGTCCGGTGAAAGGGTGAAAGCAGGCGTTGTAAAAGTGCGCGACGGTGGATTCCATGAACAGCTTCAGATCTCCCAAGCTCCACTCGCAGTGCCACCAGATGCTTTCGTCTGCTCGATGTGTTGACCCTACGCACGGCTGAAACCTATTGAAGAAGAGGACGTGCGAGGAAGCGGCAGAAATGCTTCAAAGTGCTTCGCTGCGACCACGCCGAGTACACTGCCCTTGTCCTGACACTGCGACGTGAACACGATCATGAACGTGCTAATGCTTTTCAATAGCTTCGTGGTGAGAGACGTATCCACGACTTTCTGGAGACCATAGCTACTTGTAGGATAATCCTCAATGTGACGAAATTTCAATTGGTGCCTATTGCGATATTCCTCCTTCGCTGCATAAATTATTGGTATAATTGATTGTCACGCAAAAATGACAGAAGTAATGCAGCGACTCGCTGCTTGCACCGACGCTGCCGCTGTGGCGGTGGAACTGCGCGCATCTCTGGCAAATTTTGCCACTAGTGAAGACCGTAAAGCAGCATTGGATGAGGTGGTGGCGTTCTTGACAGCGTCAGAAGAGCGCTGGATCATTGTGACCCAAACGCTAATTTCGGATCTAGGCGGAGACGCATTGGAGCACGAGATGGAATTGGAGCTACTTGATGCTCTACTGATCTGGATGACACAAGACGTAGTGCAGAAAAGACACGAGATGATGGACATACTGCTACAGTATTTTCAAGTAGCAACAAGCGGTCTTGGTGGTGCTGGAGATATACGAAGATGGCTCAAGTGGGGAGATCAAGTGTTGGGTGTAGTGCACCAGAATGCGCAATTAATGGATAAACAGGGATCTATAGAGGCTGATGATGGAAAGCAACAAGAGCTGAGGAGCTACGTGGTGAAGATTGCGACATTGCTGATGCAGCTACGCAAGAAAGTAGAGGGAAGTGACGACACGACGCCGAATTTCAAGACTGTGACGTTTATATGGAAGGTTCTGCTCCATTTCTATCCAAATCTATGGCTCAAGGACTAATTCTTCGTGTCCTGTTCGTAGAATTTGGCAAAAGTAGCGACAGCCTTTGGTCCGACACTGGCCGACATTGTTACTGAAGGGAGGGAGGCAGCGACATTTCGTGTCGAGGAAGTGCTCCTTGCTGTAGTGGAATCAGTGGAACGAAGCGCTGGGCAGATGCTGCGCGCTTTAAACGAGAGCACCATCAAAGGACCGGATCTTGGCGTGTTGAAATACTTGAAGTTATACTGGCGTGCGTTCCAGCGATTGGTCGTCGCTTTTGCTGCTTGCTTAACGTGTGAGCTGGAGAATTGCGTCTTGGCGGTTGTTAATGTGACGGCAACGTTGCTTTACGCTGTACGACACAATTTGGTGGCAAAGGCATCAAGACCGGGACAGGAGATGCGTGCGATGCTTGAACAAGCGCTGGAGATGACTGAGAAGCTGGCGAGTGGTGCAGACGGCACGACAAATTGCGAAATGAGAGCAAATATGCGTACACTGCTATGGCACCCTACGTCTGACATGGTGCGTGCTATCGGACAACGTCAGCCGCCAGGTGTAGTGGATACGGACGTCAAGACTTCGATCCAATGGAGTCATTTACTTGTCCTTACTGCGTTTGCAGGCCCAAGCAAGACGAGCGGCGCTCGTGATGGAGTATCATGTGACGACTCGAATCGAGTCATTGAAGTCACGCAGCTATTCGCTCGATACCGCGAATGTGCGCTAACTGATTCAAATTCTCGTTTGATTGAAGCCACAGAGCTGGTTACGGACGTAATGTTGGAGTATTTATCAAGTTTTGACGACATTGCACAACTGCAGCTCATATTGTTGCAAGAAACGCTGTATCCAGATTGGATGCAGCGTACAATGTGCTGGGAGATCTGGCGGGAACTTTTGTGCTTTTGTTGGGACGAAACCTTTGCCGTGCAGGGTCTTCAAATGCTTATTGATATTACCCAATGGGCCGACGATAGTGCGATCAAGCCGTTTGTCCTTGTGGATGGAGTGGATGAAGACATTTTCCAGTTGATTGCTTTTGTTTACGCTGATTTGCCGCAATCGCTCCAGGATGTATGCATGGACCAAGTGACTGCACTTATTGACACGATCAGCAGTGAAGGCCCAGGTCATCAATTCGATCTACGTGTGGCATCCCAATTTCATTTGATGGAAAAGCTGGCTGATGTTCAGTTCTTGCGGTTGTACAATGGACCGATGAAAGATGAGTGGATTGCCAAGTATCTCCCAATGTGCTTTGAATGTTGTGGTACCATTCTTGACCTTTTGTCATCCAAAGCAAAAGCTTCCACGCCCAAAGACGACAGCGTTTTTGGAATGATTCGCGTTCTCGATATGTGCCTTCTCGTGTTGAAAGGTGTGCTCGACGACAATGAATCACAGCAAGACGACATTGCCGAACTTTCGATCATTTTACTTCGCATGGCGACCGAGGCGTTATCACAACTCGCGACTCAGAGCATCAAGATTAGTGTTTCGCAAGTCGACAAGAATTGTGCTAGGAAGAGTGTAGCACTAAAGAAGTTTGGGTCACGTTGCATTGGACGCGCTACTGAAACATCCTTATATCTACTTTCGAAACTTGGATTCATGCTCAAGTCCAACAAGAACAATCAGTGCGTGCAAGTGATGAAGGATCTGCTCACAATTGTCGAAAGTGCACCAAATGTCGAGCTGAACGGCACCATGAGTGCCATTCCTGTCATTGTGGCACAATTTTTGAACGTTGCATTGTTCGACATGCAAGTAGCTCGCGATGACATGGCGATTGTCTGGCAATTACTCCTCGCTCTATTTCAAAAGCTTTTTGCTGCTACTCATCCGATGGGCCGTCCGACGACACAAGCGGCTCTACTGCTTTCAGCGACGCTCGATGCTTTGTACAATTTGCTTGCTCACTCGAACATTGTCGAATGGCCAGGCGTGTCCGTGAGTGCGCTTCTAGCTGAACAATTGCAGCCTTTCAAGCAATTTGTGCTAATGCGGAAACTCGACCCAGAAGAGGTAGCAAAGGCGTTGGAGATGGCTCAATCCAGTACACTGCAGTCTCTAAAGCGAAGCCAGAATTCTCGCTGTCGTGCTTTCAAAGACCGGTTCCCTGACGAAGTCGCTGAAATATGCGTAGATTCGGATCAAAACGATAAAGACCTTCCGGCGGTACCAACCAAACGGTCAGTAGACAACTCCGAAGCTTCACTGCAGAAGCGTCACAAGATCACTCACTTCGTCTCACTGTGTCGAGAAATTGAGTCTTCGCTTTCGTCTATCGGGAATGATGAGGCAGCAGCGAAGATCTTGTCAGGCAAGGAGCTCGAAGACGCCACCGCAGTACTTCACAAATTACTCACCAAAACAATCACGCTATATCCATGAACAAAGAGAGACAAAGAGAAGCGCAGAATGTCCAGGTAAGAGCTCAAGTCTCTGCTAGTTCGTACACTTGAGCCAATCTACTCTTAATCTAGCTGCGCGCGATTCATGACTAGGCCATTATCTACTCCAAGCTGACACAAGGATCCTTGTTTAGCGATAAGATCGGCCAAACTTTTGGAAAAAGCTAGGCTCGAATTTACCACGAGCACGATCATCGTTCATTTTCTCTCTTTCCGCGGCCTGTTGCGCTTGTTGCTCGCGAGTAGCACGAACGTCCATTTCCATCTGCACTCGTCGCTGTTGAACAAGATGGTCTTCCTGCGCAAGTGCTCGATGTAGTTCCCGCTGATTCTGAGCGTCAATTTCTACCTGTTCACGCTCTTGCTGCCTACGACGGGCTTTCTCATCGAGTATGTCGTCATTTTGACGAAGATAATACTTTGTTTGCTCTCCTGAAAAGCCTTTCCAGTGATCGACCCGTACACGCTGGTCAAACGCCATTCCAGGCAGAGAAGCTTGCTGTGGATTCTCGCTCACGAAATTGCTTCTCAATGTAAGCTGAATCTCGCGAGCATTCTCTTCTTGTTCAAGTCGACGAAGGTCGCTCTCTCTCTGGCGTTGTTGAGCCAGAAGACGCTGGTTGAATTGCGCAATGTCTTTCGAAGCAGCTGCTCGTTCTCTCTCGTTGCCTTGCTGCAGCTCTTCCATCAGTCGTTCAACCTCAAAAAGCTGCGCCATATACTCGGCCTGTTCCATGTTTTCAGTTGCGTTGCGCTGGGCATCCTCAACCATTTTCTGGATCGACCATTGCTTCATCTGCATCGCCTGCAATCGTAAGCGTTCAAGTCGAGCAGCGTCCTCGCCGTCAAACTTCTGTGCAGCTCCTTTGGCACAGCTATCGGGACCAATACCTAATGTACGGATAGAGGCATTCTGTGCACGAGCTTGACGAGCTTCGGCTGTCTGCTTGTCCCAGTCATTGCGAAGTGTCAAAAGCTCGCGTCGTTTTGCAAGTGCGTCTTCCGACTCAACCTGAAGCAAGTAGCGTCGAATTTCCGCATCCTCCTCCTCACTTGCGCGTTTGGCTTCACGTTCGACTGCGTCTTGATATTGCCGGTCTTCAATCTGGTTCTTTACCCCTGCAATATCTGCCTATGGTAGAAACATGGAGCAATGAGCTTCAAAACGTCGATTCCCAATACAAAGCAACACCGAGAAAAACCCACTCCAATGCTACGAAGACGACCAGGTCCAAGCTTCTTAAGCCGCTCATTTTCGCGCTGACGTCGGGCCTCAACGCGCAACGCATCTTTGTCTTCAGGAGCTGTAGGCGGTGGCATGGACCCCATCACCATTTCCGTCTCGACTTTCGACAAATGTGGTTTCGCGTTTGAAGACAATTTTTTTACTGATATTCCTGATCGACCATTTTTAGCGGACTAAACTACCAATTTGCTCGGTCCACGCAGTCGACTCTTTGTTATAGAAGAAGACAAACTCATCGTGGATGGTCGTTGGAGACGAAATCCGGGCTTAGAACGCCGATGTCTTTCTTGGCGATAAGGTCTTCTAGATTGATGAGCTCAGTTTGTTTAAGCGCTTAGATTCCGCTGTTGTACAGGGTCAATTGACAAACTAGAACATATCCTTGACTCGCTCTTTGCAAATGAAGTTCTTATTTAAATCCGTCATGTCTTGGATATACTTGGGCTTGTCGCTTTTTTGAGTTCGTGATAAAATACCTTTCATAAAACACAGAGGGGATGTCTTGCACGCCCTTGCAACCGCCTTCACTCAGCAAGCCATGAAGCAAGGTGGTAGTGGAGTGGTTATTGCCGTTTAGACAGCCTCTTCTCGTTTATCGCTGTCATCCTCGAGATTCTTGAGGTACTCATCGAGCGTCATGTTACCCCGAATGAGAACAGGCTGCTTGCGCCCGAGGATAGCTTCTTCGTCAACGTACACGGCACGCACATCACTCGTGTCGGGCAAATCAAACATGGTTTCCATAAGTGCACGCTCAAAGATGGAGCGAAGACCTCGCGCGCCTGTGTTCTTACGTAGCGCCGATTCTGCCACCGCCTCAAGTGCACCTTCCGTCACGTGAAACTCCACGTCACTCAACGCGAACAGCGCCTTGTATTGACGGACAAGGCTATTCTTTGGTTCGGTAAGGACACGTACCAGTTCATCCTTGGACAGTCCCGTCGTGCTTACAAGCATCGGGAAACGACCGATAAACTCTGGAATAAGCCCATACGATACGAGATCCTCTGGCTCCGCTTGAGAAAGTAACTCGCCGATCTGGTCACTGTCTGTTAGACGCATATTGGGCATCTGGGCGCCAAAACCGATAGATGACTGCGACGTGCGGCGCGTGACCTGCTTCTCCAAGCCAGCAAACGCCCCACCACAGATGAACAGGATGTTCGTCGTATCGATGGTGATGTACTCACCGCGCGGGTTCTTGCGGCCACCCTTTTCCGGTACGTTCACCATGCTTCCTTCGAGTATCTTCAGCAGCGCTTGTTGAACGCCCTCACCTGACACGTCGCGTGTTATGCTGACATTTTCACTCTTCCTCGTGATCTTGTCGATCTCGTCAATGTAAACGATGCCACGCTGCGTAGCTTCCAAGTTGTAATTGGCTGCCTGGTACAACTTGAACAAAACTGACTCCACATCTTCACCCACGTATCCTGCTTGGGTTAGACACGTTGCGTCCGCAATGACGATCGGCACTTTAGCAAGTCGCGCCAGAGTCTTGGCCAGCAGTGTCTTGCCAGAACCAGTCGGCCCCACAAGCATGACATTGGTTTTGTCCAGCTCCACACCCTCCAGATATTGCAATTTGTCCCCCAAAGTAGATGGTTGCAATCTCGCCGCATGATCGTGTGTAGCTGCACTCAAATCCGATGCTTCAGTAGCATCTTTTGTTGCACGTTGCTTCGATTCTTGCACAGCCCCAACATCTGCTTTCCGCGGTCCAGGGTAGATCTCTTCCAGCAGCAGACGACGACTAACACTCGACAGCCGCGAATCATCAACGCTCACATGTTGGCGAGTCACTCCCCCAGCACGTGAGTGTTGCTGAGACCCAGTATTGTGTTTCAAGCAGGCTACATCCGCTTCCTTCTTTGCTTGCAGCAACTCCAGCGCATGCAAACGTTTGTAGTGGTTGTGGACACCCACCGCAAGCGTCTTTTTTACCTTCTTCTGTCCAATGACATATTCGTTCAGTCCTTCGTAAATTTTCCGAGGAGTCAACACGCGATCCTGTGTCGTAGTCGTATCTGCTGAAGCTCCAAAGAGCGCCTCGTTGGCCAGTTTCTCGTACTCGCCATCAGCATTCATGCGCCCAGACCGAGCGGGCGACGGAAAGTTGCCTCCGTATGTAGGTCCGCCCAGACTAGAGCCACGTGTGGTCTGCATGCCTGGAGACAACGACGAGCTCAATGAGCTCAGCGCGGCTGCCGCTGCGGCATTGCGGAACGTGGGGCTGGGCTGCGCTTTGAGTGCAAAGTGCAAATTGCAGGTGACGCACTTCACCACGTCGCCCTTCTTAAACTCTAAAGGAAAAGACGAAGAGGAAGACGTTGAAGTTGAAGTTGATGATGCTGTAGTCGACACATTGGCTGACGAAGGATTTGATGTCGTCGACTTATCCGCACCAAGTGGCTCGGCCAACACGAGGGGCGCACTGCACTGCGGACAGCAAAGCGGGTCTGCACCAGTCACTAGCTTTTTCTTGTGGCCATCATTAGTCGGGGGTCCTGTGATGATGCCGCGAGCGGCACTCAGCGCGTAAGTGTCTTTAGATAGGCGCTGGAAGCGGTGGGGATCTAAGGACAGCAGCGAGAAGACGCGACATGACGCGGGGGAGGCTGACACGCGCGTGGTCTGCAGCAAATGAGCGACACTGGCGAAAGCCGAAGCGTCAGGACGGAGGCGGCGGAGCATCGAGAAATAGCTTAGTGCGAGGACCTTCGGACGAATATGGGAACGAACCTTTCTCGGAGGAAACGGAAAGAAGAGGGAAGCTGCGCATTCATTCAGGACGTGGTTTTTGCCAATCAGCGTGGCGTGCCTCACGGATTGGCTAGAAAGTGGATTTTCGACATGCTGATGTAAATTAGGATGTTAGTCAGCTCTGAGGTGTAGGAAAGAGGCAAGACAGGGTAGGTAGTATCATCGGTATTGATGGTTTAAGAAAAATGCATTGGACAAGATTGACAGCGCCAGCTCAAAGATCGTTCGCAGTGTGACGGTCTTCATCAAGCTGCGTTGGTGCCATCATGCTCATGAAATCGCCAGAAGGCGGGTTCGCCGCTTTGACAGTACACGAATTCAATCCACCATGAGCACTGTAATCATAAGCCTGGCCTCCGTGGTATGAGACGTCCATGCCGTTTACTTCCTTGTCCTCCGATACCCGCAAACCAACTGTATACTTGAGAACCATCAGGATCAGAAACGTCACCACCGCCGAGTAACCAGCAGCCACACATTGTGAAATAAGCTGGTGCACGAACTGCATGCCGTGTCCATAGAACGCACCACCCTCAATGGAAGGGTTGACGTCAGAGGTGGCAAACAGACCAGTGAGCAGACCGCCCACGAAGCCACCGCAGCCGTGGATACCAAATGAGTCGAGGGTGTCATCATATCGAAGGTAATTCTTCAGATGCACAGCACCAAAACCCGTAGCAGCTCCAATGACACCAAAGATAACAGCGGCCCACGGGTGCACGAACGCGCAGCCAGGCGTGATCGTCACAAGGCCTGCCACCGCGCCACTGATCGCACCACACGGGTCAAACTGGCTGTGGAGAGCAAAATCGAGAATTGACCAGGTCAAAAAGCCTGCGCAAGCTGCCAAGTGAGTGTTAATTGCAGCGATTGCAGCAATCCCGTCAGCTGCACCTTGTGAACCAGCATTGAAACCAAACCAGCCGAACCAAAGCAGCGTGGCGCCAATCATTACGAGAGGGACGTTGTGCGGTTTCACGGGATCTCCATGATTGTAGCGCTTACCGACCAAGATTGCAGCGACAAGGGCTCCGAATCCGCTCGAAACATGGATGACTGTACCTCCTGCAAAGTCGAGTGATCCCATCTTGCCTTCCCAGCCCATGGGAACGACTTGCCAATTTTCATCAAGCTTCAGGGACCACATCCAGCGGGCTAGCGGATCATACACAATCGACGTCCAGAGCAAAACAAATAGGAGGTAGCTGCCAAATTTCATTCGACCCACGATACCACCACTGATCAATGCCGGTGTGATCATGGCGAATTGCGTTTGAAAGAAGGCGAAGAGGATGTGAGGGATACCACCGCCGTACACGCCACTGGCGGTTGCCCCGATATTGTTGTATCCTGCCCAGGCGAAAATTCCATCGGAACTGAAGCACACCGAGTATCCGAATGCCCAGAACTGAAGCGACACAACTGCCACACTCACAAACGACATCATCATAGTATTCGACGCCATTTTCTCACCTGCAAGTCCAGCGTAGAAAAACGCCACACCAGGGGTCATGAGCATGACCATTGCACTGGACATGAGCATCCACGCCGTGTTTCCCGAGTCGATAGGTCTATCATAGGCGTTGCCGGCCTTTTCACCTTGAGACGAGTAAGAGACGCATTCGTTGGTGGTGGGGTTGAAATACTGTGATAACTCGCAAGTCGATCCCGAGGTGTCTTGGGCTGAAACGGCAAGTGCAACGATTGTCGTCACAATCAAGACAAGGGACTGATTGTCTGGTCGGAAACGAAGCATATTTCAACAAGGGCAGATGCGGGCCAACGCAAATTCCAAACTGCTCAGTCTCTCCCAGTTGCCGTGAAACTAAAGGGTGAAAACACGTGACAAAGTCACATCTGCATGTCGTGGTGTTGGGTTATTATTGCCCAAAACAGGGTTGAGAGACGTGAAACTTATCGATTTGAAACAGAAGGACGTGAGCTCCTATGGTTGAGCTGGTTGCTGGTTTAGCCATTTCAGCTAAGGGCTCTGCTGACGCAAGACACATTCACCACCATGGTAAACTAGTCGAAGGGTTGACTTCAACATTTGCGACGACTATTAATTTCACTCGGGCGTTTTGCTTTACCGACGACTTTGATCGTCCATGAATGAATGTTAGCACTTATCCCACATTCCTCACACATTGTCAACACACAGTATCCATGTATCCAGTAACATACTGAACGTAGTAATGTGGCTCGGCACGACATTGGCTCGTTGAGATGCGTCATTAATTTCTTGAGGCGCGTCACTGGCTTGTATTATAGTTCGAAGCGGTGTGGCCTTCAAGTGTCACGTTTGATGGCGCCACTACTCGCAATTATCTTGCCTCAGAGTAAGCTTTATCGAGTAGTTTCTGCATACGCAAAGTGACAAGATGAGCCACTTGCAGCTCGACGTCAAAGTCTAAGATACAAGCCAATGTCGAGCTGTGCAGGCAATCCAGTTACCAATTTCCACTAGCAGTCTGGTTGGAAAGCTTCCTTACATTCGATCAATTAGGTTATTCTCTGCTACACATGACCAACATACAATTAGGACACTTCCTCGCTCAAACAGCTTTGGCTGTTTCGGCCGCCGTTCTGCTCAGCACACTCGCCGTTTCAGCCCAAGACACCTCGGGATCGACTTGCGAGTTATCACAGTATCTCAACCCCACCACCAACGAATGCGTCTCTTATTCGTCTCAAGGTGAAAAGGCCGGCAACGCCTATGATAGACCTATCGACTCGGGAAACACGGCGTGGATGCTCATGTCCAGTGCAATGGTCATGCTCATGACCCCTGGTGTGGCGTTTTTCTACGCTGGACTTGCAGGTGAGAAAATGGCGTCGAATACTATGATGATGTCGTTTGTGAGTGTGGCAGTTGTGTCGCTTCAGTTCTGGGCATTCGGATACTCGGTGTGCTTCAGTTCCGATGGAATTTTCGCCTGGGCAGGATACAACAATATCGGGGCAACTGCCAGCGGCGTGTACGGAAACGGAGTCCCTCACATCGTGTTCGCCTTCTTTCAGACGCAATGTGCCGTGATCACGCCTGCACTGCTCAGTGGTGGTATCGTGGGTCGCATGAAGTTCGAAACCTTCGTACTGTTTGTACTTTTATGGACATCGATCGTCTACGACCCCTTGGCTCGTTCGATGTGGTCCCGTAAGCTCGACGAGAATTGGCAAGTTGTTCCCATGGGCTGGGAAGGCAAAAGAGGCTCTCTCGACTTTGCAGGAGGTACAGTCGTTCACGTCTCGAGCGGATTCGGAGCCCTTGTCGCTGCAATCTTGGTCGGTAAGCGCTGCAATCATGGAGATCCCGTGAAACCGCACAACGTCCCTCTCGTAATGATCGGCGCCACGCTGCTTTGGTTTGGCTGGTTTGGTTTCAATGCTGGTTCACAAGGTGCAGCTGACGGGATTGCTACGATCGCTGCAATTAACGTCCACTTGGCTTCTTGCGCGGGATTTGTAAGCTGGGCACTGCTAGAGTTTATCCTTTACCGCAAGTTTGACCCGTGTGGTGCGATCAGTGGCGCGGTGGCAGGCCTTGTGACGATCACGCCTGGCTGCGCGTTCGTGCACCCGTGGGCCGCTGTTATCTTTGGTGTCATTGGAGCTGCTACGGGTTTTGGTGCTGTGCATCTGAAGAATTACCTTCGATATGATGACACCCTCGACTCATTTGGTATCCACGGCTGCGGTGGCTTCGTGGGCGGTCTGCTCACTGGTCTGTTTGCCACCTCTGACGTCAACCCTTCCATTGAGGGTGGTGCGTTCTATGGACACGGCATGCAGTTCGTGCACCAGCTTATTTCACAATGTGTGGCTGCTGGTTACTCGGCGGTGGTGACGTTTCTGATCCTGATGGTTCTCAAGTATACAGTTGGTTTGCGGGTATCGGAGGACAAGGAAGTAAACGGCATGGACATCTCATACCACGGAGGCCTCGCATACGAGCTTGTCACGTACGACTCGAGCTCAATAAACTTTAAAGCGACCAATCCGAATCCGCCAGATTTCTCCAATTTGCTCACACCAGCGCAGGCCGGCTTTACTATCCCGCCTGTCATCAAGGAGCCGATCATGAATGTATAGGCCTGGTTTTTTCAAAGGAGATTTTTGTTATGTTAGTAAGAAATCTTTTTCGCTCACCTGATTGGTTTAGAGCTGCATATTTTCTGCAAACTCTGAAAAATCGAATCTTGTATTATGTGCAACAATGTTGGTGTAGAAAGAACATGCTGCTTGGTCCGAGATTAAGGTGGTACTGCTTGCAAAACAGCTGCAATGATGTATCTGAATGATGAGTGGGCCAGTGGCTTGATCGTATTAGGCTCTATCATGGCAGGTCTTCGCACAACATCAAAGCCCGAGCAAACTCCTCGGTCTCATTGACGATATTATCATCAGCTTTGATGCTCCGTACGCCACACGAAAGAAGAGGGTGCGTCTGGCTTCTCAGGTCTCAGTTTTGAATTTACACTTCAAACAAATTCAATTTGTCAAAGCCACAACGCTCGAAATATGAATTCCACGACGCGATTGGTGCTGGCCATGGCGCTGCTCGTCTATGCTGCCGCCGCTCAGAGCGACTCAGGCACTGTTGTCACGTGTCTGGCATCGCAGTATCTGGACACGGCCACAGGTGAATGCGCCAATTATGAGAATCAAGGCATGAAAGCTAGTGCGGACTATGACACTCCCATCGACTCGGGTAACACGGCGTGGATGATAGCAGCTAGTGCCCTGGTGATGATCATGACACCGGGCGTCGCCTTCTTCTACGCCGGTCTCGCTGGTGAAGAAATGGCGTCAAACACCATCATGATGTCGTTCGTGAGCATGGCACTTGTGTCTATCCAATTTTGGGCCTTCGGGTACTCGGTGACTTTCGGCTCTGACGGTACTTTCGGATGGATCGGGTACAACAACGTGGGGCAACTTCCTAGTGGCACGTATGGCACGGGCATTCCCCACATTTTGTTTGCCTTCTTCCAGACCCAATTCGCCATGATCAGTCCTGCGCTGCTTAGCGGTGGTATTGTGGGGCGCATGAAGTTCGGGTCTTATATGGTATTCATCTTTCTGTGGACGTCACTGGTGTACGACCCGTTGGCTCGCTGGATGTGGTCTCTAAACCTTGATGAGTCATGGGAGATCACTGCTATGGGGTGGGAGGGCAAAATGGGATCCATCGACTTTGCCGGTGGCACCGTCATCCACATTTCGAGTGGATTCGGAGCTCTTGCGGCTGCTCTCATGGTTGGAAAAAGATACAATCATAGTGAGCCCGTCAAGCCCCACAACGTGCCTCTGGTGATGATTGGGGCAACGTTGCTATGGTTTGGCTGGTTTGGCTTCAATGCTGGATCGCAGGTTGCTGCGGATGGAATTGCTGCCACTGCTGCTATCAACACTCATTTATCATCGAGTGCGGGCTTTTTGACATGGATTGCGCTTGAGTTTGCTATGTGCAAGAAGTTCGACCCGTGTGGAGCTGCTAGTGGGGCTGTAGCTGGTCTAGTTTGTATCACTCCCGCTTGTGGTTATGTGTATCCGTGGGCGTCAGTGATCTTTGGCGTGATTGGTGCAGGAACGGGGTTTGCTGCTATCCAAATGAAGAACCGTCTGCGTTACGATGACACCCTTGACTCGTTCGCTATCCACGGTTGTGTTGGTGTCATGGGTGGTCTTTTGACTGGTCTATTCGCCACATCAAGTGTAAACCCAAA
>NQFO01004573.1:0-11471 GCA_003991265.1 Pseudoperonospora humuli | reverse complement strand
TATTTAACCAGACGTTCGTCGCGTACAAAGCCCAAGTTTTCATACAAGCGAATAGCTCCTTTGTTAGCGATTTCCGTCTCCAGCATCACCTCCTTGCATCCGTCATCCTGCATCCGTTCAATGGCCTTTTGCACCAGCTGCGAGCCGATACCGCGGTGACGAAACTGCTTCTCCACCGCCAGCATGGCGATATATCCTCTCCATTGACGCTTGGGATCTTCCTGGATACTCAATCCATCGTCCCCTGTCTCTTCAGGAGATGCACCGAGTGGTTCTTCGCGACAGATGATGACACCCACGAGCTTATGCTGCACTCGCGCCAAGATGCTCAGCTGCGGCCAGTTGTATAGAAAATAGCGATACGTGAAGATCGAATAGGGCTCAGACAGGTCCTTGTCGATGAGCTTGACCAAGTCTGCGAGCTGTTTCTCGCCCTGATATGTCGAGAAGACGACGGCATCAGCATCAGCATCAGCATTGGCATCGGCATTAGCCGCGGCGCTCTTAGACTTGGCCATCACACCTGTGATTAAACGACAAAATTTGCGTCACTTATTGTCTTTTTTGGTGCAAGTTTTACTGTGCGCGGTTCAAACCGTCCATCGAACCGGTTTTCTTCTTTTCTTTCGACCACCGAAAGAAAACTTTTGACGGCAATTTGCCATCACATCATGAGCCTAAAATGCGCTTTATTCATCCTACGAGGCAGTTGTCGACGACACAGTTGAGACGCCTGCAATGGTATCAGGAAGCGAGTTCTGCATGCGACGGTGACGAGTTTGGACTACAAGGTACCACGCGTGTATTACGTGGGTCATCAAGATACGATCTCGTTTGAGTCGGGCTTGCAACGCTCTTGTATCGCGAAAGATGTCACCAGTATGACGCTTTTCACGTGGCATTACCGGTTTACTTTGCATCTGTGATCGGTGCAACTGCTGGATGTAACATCTCCATTGCCGCTTTTGGTGACTAGCTGCAGTGCACGTTTTCCATTGCGATAGCGCTCTACGCTTGACTCCAGTATTTAACTTGTTTTGACTACGCAATAGCCAGAATTCAATACGCCAACGAAAAAGGGAACGATGCAGTACATTTTGTGTCATTTGCAAACAAATCTCACGACAAGCTTGCTGCTGAATAGCGTAGCGTCGTAGACCGTGACGAAACGTCACTTGCAACAAAAGTCGCTGTTGAGAGCGTTGCCAGCGACGAGAAACTCGCCACAATCTTAAACGAATCCAGCACTTGTGTCTCCAGTGTACACAATGTTGTTGCTCCCGTCGCCAAGCCATTGCTCGAGCCATGACCAGAAGAGACCAAGCTGTCCAGAATTTATGCTTTGTGTGCTGTTCTTGCATACGATACATGCTGGCAGCTACAGCATACTGTCCGCGTCGACAATCTACTAAGTTCTTCCACATTCGCAAGACATGACTCAAGCGGAACTTCTTGGCAGTGTGATTCCACATGGCCAGTGCCAATTGACGCCGTTTTGTGACGCGTACAAGGGCATTCCATGTGCGCGTAATTAACACCAAGGAGTGAAAGTTATCGGCCTCTAGTAACTTTTGCTTCTCCATTCTTGCATTATGCCAAGTACGAAATGCTCGTCGTCCGATTGTATGCCATGTGAGTCCTCGCCCAAGAAGTCGACAGCGTTGAACATGTTTGACCACTTGAAGCCATTGAGAGAGAACGCTCTGTACCAGCACAGCTTCATGCCAAGCTACTGCATGAAAGCGCTGAGTTCGACGTGTGATTGAGTCTGTAGCGGCCAAGCGCAAATAACGAATTGCCTTTTGTTGCCTGCATTGACGCCAATGTGCGTCAGCGTCGTTTCGCTGGCGTCGAAGCATGAAATATTGGCTCCAGGAAGCCCAGACACGCACCAATTGGCGGCGTCTAGCAATCGCAATTGCAATACGATAAGGACCAACGGTTGATGCAAACAATAAGCGCAGATAGTGACGCTGCAGCTTTTTGCCACGAAATGCTATTGCGAGTCTCTTTGCACTATAATGCACTTGATTGTGTCGCCATTGCGATAACGCACATGTCAACGTGTACCGATTGATAAACACTGTGAAGGCGTTGCTTGCCACTTTGTATCTGCGGGTTTTCTGCAGCCATCTTTCAACAAGCAAATTTCGCATCAAACGCTGTTCACGCAATTCTTGTGCCTTTTTTGCTTTAGCACGCATGACTTGGCAGTGCACGACGAGCAATTTCCAGCGCTGCCAACGCCAGCGAAGATGGATGAGACGACGCATTCTCAATGAAGCGCGCGTTCGGTGTTGAATGTAAATTCCCACTCTCCATGCATTGAACATTTTGCTGCAAAGTGCATTGTGCCGGGCGACAACTATCCGTCTCCAGTAATCCACGCTCGTCAGTAGCAAGCACTTGTGTCTTTGATTTCTAACGGCCAAAATTCTTCTTCCCAACTCTCTTTTGCTCCAGTACGTCCATCTTGCCCAATGCTGTACCATCTTGCTTGTTATATGTCTGAGTGCCGTTCGATCAAGATACTTTTCCTTGCGTCGAATTTGATGCGCTGTTTGCCAACGCAACATTGTCGTTTGCAAGACTCTTAGCCGAAAAAAGGTGGCACTTTTTGCCGTCAACTCCTTGGACTTCCTCCATGACATTGCTCGCTTGTACCATACGCTGATTGTACGCCGTAGCCGCGGTTTTTCCTGTGCATCAGCAACGCATGCAATCAATAGTCGCAGTTGTTTCTGCCTATTGAGTACATCGGTAAATGCCGTCCAGCTACTTTTCAACTGCTTAACTCGCTGCTTTGCCTTGAACTTTCGTAAGGCACTAGAGAAGAGATAAGCGTGTCGCCATGGCTTCCAAGCAGCAGCACGCAAGATCACGTACTCGTGATTCTTTCTTACAAACTCTGCACGCAATCGCAGACTTTGGCTTTGAAAGGAATGATGAAACCAAGTCCACACTATTCGATGCATTTTATAGCACTTTAACAAACGTTCTCGCTTCTGATCGGACCGCATATTCACTACAAGTTGCGTGAACGCACGTCGTCGCTGCTGCGCATCGAGTACAGTTGCCAGTGCTGCCTTTTGTTTCAGCACACGCTGGACGTACACGAAGAACGCTTTCATCACATTTGCCATACGCCGCATCACCAAACACTCAACTTGTCTTCTTACGGCCTGTTGCGTTTCAATGCCTGCCTTGAGGCACCTCCAATAATGTCGTAACACTTGCCTAGCTGCTCGCTGTTTCAACCGTCGATAGTCTGCGTGCTGGCTTGCAGCTAACATCCACGCACGCAAAGCTTGGCGCTTTAGTCTTTTCCGTCTTAATTGACCGAACTCCTTCACCTTAAGCGAATGATCTTGAGCACTTGTCCACTGTCTCCACACGCTCCGCACCTTCCTGAATCTCACGTCCTTCTTCACCACCTTTGCAATAGTTTTGACTCTCCACTGGTACATTACGCTGTGTTTCCATTGATCTAGACCCATTGCTACAAGTCGCTGATGTCGACGTTTGCGCACTCGAGCCACCAGCCTCGTCACGACAGCTGCTTTATGCGCTACACATCGCCATTCATCCAAAACATCACGCAGCAACACTTGTCTCTCCTTTGCTGCCACTAGCTTCAGTCTTTTACCTTCATGGAAGCTTCTAGATAGGCGCAAAGGCGTGAAAATATCTTCGTGAGTCGTCTTTTGAGCTGGTTGATGACTGAGCGAGGCCAATAACGCCGTCACTTGGGCCCATTTTGGCGCCAACTTCTCAGACGAGCTTGCCATCATTATTCTGCCATTCTGAGACTGTCGTGGAGTCTCAAACGCGGCGTTAATCTCTTCGCGTAGACGTCTCAAGGCCTCTGTCGCCATGCTCCTCCTTGCGACGCTTCAATTTGCACCTTGTAGATCGTGGATTGGACAAAATATGTGCTTTCTCTACCATTCTTGCTCTTGATTGGTGCATACTCATTTTTGTTTTGACACGAATGGCCTCTCAAGCGTTCTCACAGAGCGCCGGCGCTAATGCCGATGCAGGCACCAACTCGGGAGGCGTTGGCATGTCCAATTACGCCGAGGAGAAGGGTAAAAAGTGACACTTGCAATCACCGTTATAACGTGCTCAATCGCTGCTAAACTTGCCTCGTTTTTCGCTACAAACAAGACAAATGCGCCGCGTTTCTCTTGAATTTCACGTCAAATCTGGACGACCCAGCGTTAGGTCCCAAGTACGTGCGTATAATGGTACGATACAGCGTTTGATTCCATGCAATTGGTTCATTCTAAACGTGTTTCTTGATATAGCAAGAAGTGGCGAATCGGGAACGGACTTCGATCCCCATTTCCTTGGACGATGTAGAGATTGTGCGTCCTTTTCGATACGATACAACGAGGACATGCTCGGATCTAACGCTTGTTTAATGCCCTAGTTCGAGAAAGACGACGCAACGTTTGTCCGTCGCATTGTGCGCAATGCACGACGCTACATTTCGCTCTTCTCGGACGCTGTAGATGAGAATTTGCCGCCTCCTACTCGGGACATTTCCGACTCTCAAGATGTGCTCGACGTGTTGCGAGTCTGTCGTGCTCAGGAGTTAGCGCAGCAAAGACAGATGGACGACAGTGAGATGGATGGCACTCACTCGACGACTGCTGCTGCTGCTGCTAATGTCTTTCCTCCTGCTTTGATGCGGCGCTTTGAAGTGCATTTGATCCCTGGTGTCAAGTTGAAAGCGGTACCGATTCGACAAGTAAAAGCGGCAAAAGTTGGAGCTCTTGTACGTATCAAGGGAATGGTAACTCGAGTTTCGACCGTGAAACCATTGTTGACTGTGGCCACGTACACGTGCGAAGCTTGTGCTTACGAAGTGTATCAAGAAGTCAAGTCTCGACAATTTAATCCACTCAATCAATGTCCTAGTGAACGATGTCAAACGAATAAGGCTCATGGTCGTCTGATCATGCAAACAAAGGCGTCCAAGTTTGACAAGTATCAAGAGATCAAGTTCCAGGAACTTCCGGATCAAGTGCCAATGGGACATATTCCCCGATCGCTTACGGTATATTTGCGTGGCGAACTCACACGAACGTGTGAACCTGGTGCTCTGGTCACCATCTGCGGCGTCTTTTTACCTTTGCCTTACTCGCCACAGCGACAAATGCAAATGGGACTTGTCACGGAAACATACTTGGAGGCAACCGATGTAGTGAATCACAAAAAGCGCTACTCGGCAATGGAATCATCCGAGGCAATGGAAAGCGCCGTGTTGCGATTGCAGGAGGGCTCGGAGAATGTATACGAAGTTCTGTCCCAATCACTGGCTCCTGAAATCTATGGCCACGAGGACGTCAAGAAAGCGCTACTGTTGCTGCTCATTGGTGGCGTTACGAAGCGCATGGATGAAGGTATGAAGTTGCGTGGTGATCTCAATGTGCTGCTGATGGGAGATCCTGGTGTAGCCAAGTCACAGTTGCTAAAGCATATTGCAACTGTAGCTCCGCGTGGCATATACACGACAGGCAAAGGTAGTTCAGGTGTCGGACTGACAGCTGCAGTGGTGCGTGATGCGACGACGAAGGAGATGACTCTTGAAGGTGGGGCGCTAGTTTTGGCGGACATGGGAATCTGCTGCATTGACGAATTTGATAAGATGGAAGAGGGTGATCGAACAGCTATCCATGAGGTTATGGAGCAACAGACGGTAAGTATTGCCAAGGCAGGCATCACTACGACACTTAACGCGCGCTCTTCGGTGCTTGCAGCTGCAAACCCCATCTACGGCCGCTACAACAAGAAGCTTAGCGCATCGCAGAACATCAACCTGCCCAATGCGCTGCTGTCTCGTTTCGACCTTTTGTTCTTGTTGCTGGACGTCGCCAACTACGAGAAAGACGAAGCACTTGCACGCCACGTCACCTATGTGCACCGCTTTTCTCGCAACCCCGAGATGAAGTTTGAGCCTGTACGACCTGAAGTGCTGCGTTACTTTATTGCTATTGCAAAGCAATACCAGCCTAGTATCCCAGAACACCTCTGTGGGTACATTGTTGAGGCGTACGTCACCCTGCGGCAGCAAGATGCAAATGAACATGCTCGTGAGAGACAGCAAAGCCAATTCCGCCGTCAGCAATACGGCAATGGCGGTGCAAATGACGCACAGACAGCAATGACGGCTCGTCAACTCTTGAGTATCTTACGACTGTCACAAGCACTTGCACGACTACGTTTCTCCACGGAAGTCATTCACCAGGATGTCGATGAAGCCATTCGACTCGTATACGTGTCTAAGGCCTCATTATCGGAGCAAGATGATGCCAACGGTGCTGGCAATAGTGGCAAAGCAGGCATGTCAAACAATGGCGGGCGTAGCGGAGGATCCTCTGACGCCACGTCCAAGATTTTCCGCTTGTTGCTAGAGTTTGCTACGGATCGCAATTTGAAAGTTCTTGCAATGAGTGACCTCGAACCGGTGGTACTGCGCAAGGGCTTTACCTCTCAGCAATTGAACGCCTGCATTGAGTACTACCAGGAATTGGAGGTCATGCAGTTAGCTAGCAATGGCACCCGCTTAACTCTCATTTAACAAGACTTGAATGGCAAAGCAGCGTATGCACGTCGTGATAAATCAAACTTTTACGTGTCTAACACGCAGACTGCGCTGCGAATGCCCTCCACGTTTCCCTCCCATTTTTCTTTCCACTAATGCTCCTGCCATCTCCGCGCTTGAGCAGTGCTAGCATGTGAACGGCCGCAGTCCTAGTACTTGGCGGTGCACTCTGTGATGTCGCAGTGGAGCACTCTGAAACATTTCTTGGGCCTTCGTGGAGGATCCGTAGCCGCCACTACCTTCGCGCGTCCTCTTCTTCTTGTCGTGCGTAGGCACACGGTTGCTCCACAAGTACCAGCAGTCGGTCTCGTAGACTCGGAGGCATTTCACCAAGTGCTTATGAAGTATCACGCCGGCGTTTACCACCATTTGGTGGCCAAGTTGTGGGAAGATCAGTAGACAGCTATCAATCTGCATAGGCTGTTTTAATCGCCGAGATAACCGAACACCCGCATAGCAATATACACAATTAGTTTCTATCAACTTACAACCACAGTCAATCCTCCTTGGTAAATGAGTAGCAAGCTTGTTCATTGAATATTCATCTGCACGCCGACTAAAAGCTAATGTAAGAGGTGCACTCAAATACGAACCATGCGCTCGAGCATACGCTTCTTGTCCTCGAGGTCACGAAGCGTGGCTTCCTCGTGGTCCTCGAGCCAGTCACGGGCATCACGGATGGCGCTCTCGGCATTAGTGTCGCCCTTCTCGCGAGCCGTCTCAATGGCACGATAGATATATTGCTCCAGGTCATTGCGGGCTTCGATGCGGCGCAACATCTCGGCGTCGTCCTTCTTAAACTTGTCCGCTTCGGCGACCATGCGGTCAATGTCTTCTTGGCTAAGACGACCGCGGTTGTTGGAGATGGTGGTCTCAGCCTTCGCACCCGTCTTCTTGTCGCGGGCAGACACGTTCAAGATACCATTGGCATCAATCTCGAACGTCACCTCAACCTGCGGCTCACCGCGCTTCGCGCGCTCTAAGCCGGAAATGTTAAACTCGCCCAGTTTGTTGTTCGACTCGACGCACGCACGCTCGCCCTCGTAAATGCACACGTCCACGGACGTCTGGTAGTCCTCCTCGGTTGTGTACACACGCGTCTTGCGCACGGGGATGGCCGTGTTGCGCTTGATGAGCACTGACATCACCTTACCCACCGTCTCAATACCAAGCGACAGCGGGGTCACGTCAACCAGCAGCAACGAGTTGGTGGCGTCGTTGCGAATTCCGTCCAGGATAGCACCCTGCACAGCAGCACCGTAGGCCACAGCCTCGTCCGGGTTGATCGACTTGGACAGCTCCTTTCCACCAAACAGTGACGACAGCATGGTCTGCACCTTCGGGATACGCGTGGAACCACCCACAAGCACCAGCTCCGTCACGTTCTCAGGCTTCATCTTGGCATCCTCAAGCACCTTAAGCACCGTCTCTTCACATCGCTTGAACAGCTCTTCGTTGAGCGACTCAAACTTGGCACGAGTCACTGTAGACGAAAAGTCCACACCCTCGAACAGCGAGTCCACCTCCACCGACGCACTCGTTGTGGTTGACAACATGCGCTTGGCCGACTCACAGGCCGTGCGAAGACGACGCATAGCACGAGCTGAGCTCGACGGGTCCAGGTTACGGTTCTTGCGCTTGAACTCCGTCAACAGGTACTCTACCATGTTGTTGTCAAAGTCCTCACCGCCTAGATGCGTGTCACCACCCGTAGACTTGACCTCGAAGATGCCATTTTCAATCGACAGAATCGACACATCGAATGTACCACCGCCAAGATCGAAAATCAGCACATTGCACGCCTTGCCGTCCGTGCCAGCGTTCGTGTCCAGACCGTACGCAAGAGCAGCAGCCGTGGGCTCGTTAATGATACGCTTCACGTCAAGTCCAGCAATCGATCCGGCGTCCTTGGTCGACTGACGCTGCTGGTCGTTGAAGTACGCTGGGACAGTCACCACAGCCTGTGAAATGCTTTGCCCAAGGAACGCCTCTGCCGTTTCCTTCATGCGCAGCAACACCATGGACGAAATTTCTTCAGGAGTGAAGCTCTTCTTTTCTCCCTTGAATTCCACCTCAATGAGGACCTTGTCTTCGTCTCCCTCCTTGATTGTGAATGGAAAGTGCTTGGCATCCTTCTTCACTACCTCATCGCTGAAGCTACGACCAATGATACGCTTCGCGTCGAACACAGTGTTCGTGGCATTACCAGCGGCTTGGATCTTGGCAGCTTCACCAATCAGGCGCTCGCTTTCGTTAAACGCTACCCATGAAGGTGTCGTGCGGTTACCTTCGCTGTTGGCAATGATCTCCACCTGACCGTCTTTCCACACGCCAACGCATGAGTAAGTTGTACCCAGATCGATACCAATGACTTCGGAGAAACCCTTCTCGGCACGCTTGGCACGTTCTTCACGCTCCTTGCGGGCCTTATTGATCTTCTCCTCGATTTCCATGCGCTTCATCTTACGCGTGGCTTCGTCCATCTCCACACCACTGATCTCCTCGTCCTGCACCTGCTGGGCAGCCTGAGCTTGCGTCAGACCTGCCTGCAGAGCTTTGTTTCCCTTCTCGACAGTCAGACCCTGAGTGTAAGCAGTAATCGCCTTCGCGTAGTTCTTGATGTAGAAATGAGCAGCTCCCAGACGAGCGTAACCCTTGGCAAACTTGGGGTCCAAGTCAATGCACGACTTAGCGTCCTGCATCGCCTGTGTGGCCTGGCCAGCTGACAAATAGGCGGCCGATCGGTTCGAGAAATAAACCACGTTCGTTGGCTCGTAGGCAATGGCAGTAGTGAATTCCTTGATTGCCGTCGCATGATCACCAGAGGCAAAGGCAGCGTTACCGCGCTCTTTGGCCTCAGCGCCGAGCTTGGTGCGCTCTTCGGCTGAGACGCCGGCATACACGTCCTTTGTGGTCTTACGGGATCGACGCTTAGGGGCCATTGTATAGACAGAAAAGGCGACAGAAGAAGAGAGACTTGGCCACGGGTTTCCGAGTTGGAAAATGACAATGATGCCGAAAGTGATGGAGGGGAGGATCTGCGAGCGCTAAGAGCCAACCGAGTATAGTTGGCATTTGAGGGGGAAATTGGGTCATTCCTCTTCTCAAAGTCACTGAGCTGCAAAGGCGTTGTAGAAAATGAGTCCTAATATCTATTTCTAAAGTTGTTATCTTGCAACTCGCTCATTTCAAAGAGCTATTTTGCTCTGACGGGCTGAGCTCTGCTGGCCAGTAATTTGGTATCATGTCAAAAAATGCATCGACGATCTGATTCTGAGTCGGGGTTTCATTACCATGACCGTCTTCACGAGGTGTTTACGCGTTAAGCTGATTGCGCACCGCTCAGTCCTCTTTTAGCTCACACAAGTGCACAGCTAGTCGTATCAAGCTAATGAAAATATTATGTATTCGTCAGTAGCTTCAAGGACATACTTTGTGGGACTTTGATTGAATTCATAGACTGACGCGGACAGTATGCTGTAGCTGCCAGCATGTATCGTATGCAAGAACAGCACACAAAGCATAAATTCTGGACAGCTTGGTCTCTTCTGGTCATGGCTCGAGCAATGGCTTGGCGACGGGAGCAACAACATTGTGTACACTGGAGACACAAGTGCTGGATTCGTTTAAGATTGTGGCGAGTTTCTCGTCGCTGGCAACGCTCTCAACAGCGACTTTTGTTGCAAGTGACGTTTCGTCACGGTCTACGACGCTACGCTATTCAGCAGCAAGCTTGTCGTGAGATTTGTTTGCAAATGACACAAAATGTACTGCATCGTTCCCTTTTTCGTTGGCGTATTGAATTCTGGCTATTGCGTAGTCAAAACAAGTTAAATACTGGAGTCAAGCGTAGAGCGCTATCGCAATGGAAAACGTGCACTGCAGCTAGTCACCAAAAGCGGCAATGGAGATGTTACATCCAGCAGTTGCACCGATCACAGATGCAAAGTAAACCGGTAATGCCACGTGAAAAGCGTCATACTGGTGACATCTTTCGCGATACAAGAGCGTTGCAAGCCCGACTCAAACGAGATCGTATCTTGATGACCCACGTAATACACGCGTGGTACCTTGTAGTCCAAACTCGTCACCGTCGCATGCAGAACTCGCTTCCTGATACCATTGCAGGCGTCTCAACTGTGTCGTCGACAACTGCCTCGTAGGATGAATAAAGCGCATTTTAGGCTCATGATGTGATGGCAAATTGCCGTCAAAAGTTTTCTTTCGGTGGTCGAAAGAAAAGAAGAAAACCGGTTCGATGGACGGTTTGAACCGCGCACAGTAAAACTTGCACCAAAAAAGACAATAAGTGACGCAAATTTTGTCGTTTAATCACAGGTGTGATGGCCAAGTCTAAGAGCGCCGCGGCTAATGCCGATGCCAATGCTGATGCTGATGCTGATGCCGTCGTCTTCTCGACATATCAGGGCGAGAAACAGCTCGCAGACTTGGTCAAGCTCATCGACAAGGACCTGTCTGAGCCCTATTCGATCTTCACGTATCGCTATTTTCTATACAACTGGCCGCAGCTGAGCATCTTGGCGCGAGTGCAGCATAAGCTCGTGGGTGTCATCATCTGTCGCGAAGAACCACTCGGTGCATCTCCTGAAGAGACAGGGGACGATGGATTGAGTATCCAGGAAGATCCCAAGCGTCAATGGAGAGGATATATCGCCATGCTGGCGGTGGAGAAGCAGTTTCGTCACCGCGGTATCGGCTCGCAGCTGGTGCAAAAGGCCATTGAACGGATGCAGGATGACGGATGCAAGGAGGTGATGCTGGAGACGGAAATCGCTAACAAAGGAGCTATTCGCTTGTATGAAAACTTGGGCTTTGTACGCGACGAACGTCTGGTTAAATA
>NQFO01004569.1:0-14344 GCA_003991265.1 Pseudoperonospora humuli | reverse complement strand
GCATAGCGACGAAACATTATCAATGAACGGACCCTTCATCTTGTCCATGCATAGCGTTGTCGTACCTTTGGTACTTGATCGAGTTGTAGTTCGTCTTGTGGCACATTGTACAACATACTAACAAACAAAAGTTACGAAACATTTTCTGGCAGCCCACTCGTCGAGACTGTCATGGTCATAGTGCGTCGCTTGCTGCGCAACGTCAGCCGTCGTTCCGTATGAAATTCTCGCTCCAGCTCCAGTCGAATGGCTCGTCTCATTGTCCCTTCAAGCTCTTGAAGACGTTGTTGCTCTACTTGTTTGTCTTTCAATCTTCGATACTCTTCCAGGGTTGGATGACGCTGCAGTCGCTCCTTCTCTTCTTCTCGTCGCATTTTAGCGTCTACTAGACGTTGTTGGAGCACCTCCAGGTCGGACTGTAGTGTACTCTCTTCTTTGTCCAATCGCTTTTGCTCAAGTGTTGCCTTTTCAAGCGCCCGTTGCTTCTCATGCCAGAACTCTTGAGCTCGCTCTTTTACTGGAGGCAATGCTGGCCAGCAAATTGCCATGAGACTTGGATATGTTTTAAATTCAGCAAGATACAAAAGACGGCGCTGGATGACGCGCGTCCCAAGTGCTCGCTGAACGATTCGTGCTGAGCGTTCAAGACGCTTTAAATTCGTTAGGTGACGATATGCGCGCGAGTAATATTGAATCTTGGCCTTTGACACAGATATCCGCCACGACCGCTGAATCATTCGTGCTGCTTTGTCACGCTGTCGAGAACGTTGATGGCGATACCATTGCTGAAGCTTAAAAGCGTTTGTTTGCGCTCGAGCTCGTCGTTTACGGATAAATGGAACAAGAAACGAGGTCAGGACAGCAAATCCAAACTTTCTCCGTTTTTCCATTCGATATCCACGCCATCGTCGTTGGATTCGGAATGACGCTTGACGATGTATGGTCTTCCTCTGAAATGTTCTGTAAGAAAGAAAATCTATGAGCAATCTTTCAGCTCGAGTCCGTCGAAGTAGCGCTTCGTCTCTAAGCTGGCGAAAGCGTCGCCAAATGTACTGAATGTAGGCAGCTGCAATATGCTGTAGCTTCCGTTCGATTCGAGACGCTTCACGCTCTTCTTTCAATCTTTTCACTCGTTCCGCTTCTGCCAACTCCTTTTCAAGCTGTTCAACTCGATATGCCTAT
This sequence comes from Pseudoperonospora humuli, assembly GCA_003991265.1. Classification (NCBI taxonomy): domain Eukaryota; phylum Oomycota; class Peronosporomycetes; order Peronosporales; family Peronosporaceae; genus Pseudoperonospora; species Pseudoperonospora humuli. Next base: position 13,162 of record NQFO01004569.1, on the reverse strand, counting down.
AAGAAAAACAACCCTTGTTGTCAGCTACGGGATGTGACTCCATACGGACCAGGAAGCAAACCTGTTGAAGTGCTCTATCACGAACACGGGCTTGTCTCCTTCTTGCACATTCCACGACTCGCTTTTGTCGATCCAGTGAATTATCGGAAAAGAAGCGGTCCTGCACAAGTCAATGAGGTATAGGTGAGACTTGGTCAACACGATGTATGCAACTACTCACTGCCATCGTCGCTGCAAATGCATACTGTCGCTTATAGTTCTGTGAACTCGATTGTCGATGGAGCAACTGTGTCACTGTAGTTTGGAATTCATTACCACTCATGCTGCGTATTCACTCGATAAGGTAGACGCAAAAATAGTTACTTCAGAGATGATAAACTCCAAACAAATTGTACAGTTTCACGGCTTGGAGAGTCCCAATATCACGATGCTTAGTGCCTCAAGAAGTCGGGAATAGCTTCACGTCCATGTTGAGCAATGACGAAGCCTCTTCTCCATTCCTTCCTAACAAAGATTCGTCTCTACCTCGACGAATCAACGCACGTCGACCTACTAGTGCCAGAGCTAGTTTCATGCAGCAAAGAGCTCAGCCAGTATTATCCCAAACGGATAAAACTTCGGCGGGATTTGTCCACAAATCACATGCTGGACACACGTAAGTTCCTTTGATCACGCTCGGTTTACAGATACGCAATCACTGACATGATCTCCGTTTGTGTTGTGATGGTTGTGCCATAAGTAAGGATGTTCAAACTCAAAAGGATTTCGACATGGGTAGCAATAGTACCGCTCGTTATCGAAGTACTGCAGCTGGTGTTTCATTCACCGAACCAGCAACTGCATTCCCTTACTCCACGAGTTTCATGCCTGGAGTCCATTTCTATACCTTTCTTGCACCAAAAGAAGCTACTCCAGCAAGAGAGAGTCAAAATCAGACCAACTGTTCTCCAGGTAATACTCATGTACCGCTCTCAGCGAGAAAACATTCAGCGCTCAAGTTGAACATACCCGATACGATTTTGTATGGCGAGACTGGGTGTGCTGTGTGGATTTACACTGACAAAGAGGGATACGTCCAACGGATGACAACGTTCAGCGAAAAGCATGTGCTCGACAAATTTGCCGAAGATCCTCCAGTTACAGCCGATGGACAACGTCTTGTTGTACACAAGAAGCCGATTATTGCGATGGCACCAGCGGCTGACCAAAGTGATCACGGTGGACGTAGCTCTGCTTCATTCAACTCACAAGGAAACCAATTGTGTCTGCTAAATCTCGAAGATGTCAAAGCACTTTTGAATGGAGTCAAGGCCATGCACAAGTCTTTTGCACTCCAACAATTTGTCAAGTGTAATGGGTCGAAGGCCTTTATTCAACGGGCAGTTTACGAAGCGGGAAAGCCTCCCCACGCGTGGATGATCAGCAACATCGAACCCTTAAAAGAGCTCAATCGACCGTCATCACCATTTATGGCTGCTGCGAGATCGCAGACCACACCACGTCCAAGGCTAATTCGATTGCATAGCTCTCCTACGATTGCTACATCTGCGTCTGGGTCGAGCAGTGTTCCTCTTGTCAGTCGTCTTTGCACTAGTGTCCAAACGGACAAGTCTTGCACGTTCGTCAAGCTCACCGAACGTGGGTGTGCTGCAGTATCCGAGCTCAATTTGCGTGTACGTACAATCCTCCTTTGGGTAGGCGTCTTGTGGACTACTAACCCATTCGTCTACTCTCACAGATAGTCCGATACATTGAGCAGCGTTTGCGGGTTGCACTCCAGACATTCGTGGCCGATTTCATCAAAGATGCTGCTGGCAAATGGTGGCTACTTCAAGTGAAGGCCTTTCAAGTCCAACCTACAGTTCATACTGGTAGAGTCTTTTCACTACCTATCAAGTCGCGAATGGCGTATCTGAACTATCGCGATACAGCAATTTTCGATGAAGACGACGACGAGAATTCGGACAACAACGATCAACAGCAATCTCGACACTGCCGACGAAGTATCATTCCCTTGTCTCAACGAAGTGTCCACAAGCTCGTCCAGTGCAAATGCTGTCTTGCCGCTTATCCGATCAGTGAACTTTCCTTCAAAATGACGTTGAAAATGATCAGCGATATGCTCTTGCGGATCCGCTCTCAACATTTGGCGAAAAAAAGGCTTCCGATTCTTTCTGCCGCGTTTGCACGAGAACTTCCAGAGTCTGCAGCCGCGTATGAATCTTGGAGTGTCTGCAACTTGTGCTACGCTATCTACGAACGGGGTCAAAAGCTGCAGCGCATTGAGACCAAGTTCTCAGCTGCCCTTGGATTGCCGAACCGGAAGACTGTAGCGGAAGGGCTGAGTCGAATTCAAGAGTCAAACTATACGTCAGGTTCAAGTGCCAGTGCTTTGGTCGTGCCACTTCAACTCACACTCTGCCGATTGATACTAGTAATCAATGCAATCTACGACATCCCGCCCGAACTGTACAATGCAGAACAAGAGAATGCTCGAATAGAAGCGGCCGCACAAGAAGTCGCAGTAGCTGAAGGGAGGCCACAATCGCAGCGTGCGAATCCGTCGAGACTGTACTTGCGCATCAATGTTTTGGGCTACACAGAATGCATTCCTATTAACTCAAACGACATCATGGAGGCGAGTGAAAAAGCGCCCGCTGGAGCTCGTCGACGGAGAAGTAGTGGATCTGCCAGTTCCATGACTGACGATGACGGCGAAGAAGCTCAAGACGATAGTGATTCATCGGAGCCTGAGCTGTCAAGTGGGCAAGGATCTTGGCAGCGACCATTACACTCTCTGACTGCAAGAAATCAGCAGTCTCCCGTGGACGACAAGGTAAACTACTGGCTGCCCACGAATTTGATACGTACCGTTCCCTTTTTCGCACCACGCACGCCTCTAGTGTCAAAGCTGAAGGAGACGAGTGGGCTCACACCCTTCCTCACGGAAAACAATAGCGTCCGAGTTCAATTGATTCGCGCAACCGAGCCACCATTACAAGACCCAAGCACCTTACCAGCACGACAAAGGCCAAGAACCCGACGATCAGCGTTGAGACCTTCAGCATCCAATTCCGAAACTATGTCACAAATGCACGGGTCCACTCACTCGATTGTGCTTGGGTCTACCAAAATTCGCATGACGCAGTTTCGAAGCTCGTACGTGACGAAGATTGACTATTATGCCTGCATGGCCATCACAGGTGAAATGCTTAATATCAAAGGGAACATTGGACTGGAGCGAGTACGGTACGTCGATTCCAAGCTACTCACGTCACAACATCGATTGCGATTCTACAATGGGCTATTTGTTCCAGATGAATCGTACACGACAAGTGATGCCTTACCTTCGGAATGGATGGACTGTATCAGAGCCTATAGTAGCGTCGTAAAGAGACCTCTGTCTATTACTTCTACCACTATCAACCCAGATGATAGTCCAAAGAAGGCTCGTGATACTCGGAATGCCAATGCTTGGAATGGCGCATTACTTCGTGCAACTCCACCCACTTCATCCAGAGCATCGCTAATGGATGGAAGTGACGAAATGGATCAAGAACTAGAGCGCATGATTGAACTCGCTAGCTTTGACCAGCAAGAAGTACCCATTCAACAAATGAAACCAAGACCACCTTCAAGCAATAATGAAGACGGACCAACAATGGAGACTTCCACTACTATCAAGGAAAACTTGCATTGCTTGAACATCGAAACATCATTGGAAAGCACTATTCAAATGGCAAAGAAACTGGTCAGACCACCACGTTTGGAGCTACTCGATTGCTCAGCAACAAACGCCATTATCAACAATTATCACACGGCATCGCCTGCACATAGCACGTCTTCGATGCTATCATCTCCTCAGGACCGCAAGTACATGTGGTCTCTCATATTGTTCATCAATCAAGCGCACAACATATATTCACGAGAGCGTTCATGCAGTCGATGGGGATGCCATTACACGCTGCTCACACAACAACGTTCTGCTATAGAACGACTATCCGTAAATTCTCAAACCTGCTTCAAAGATCGTGTTGCCTCGGCTCGGATCTTGCCACAATTGCCTTTATCTTCCTCTAATCTGGAAGTGCAATTCAAATGCACGCACAAGTTTTGGCTCGCTGGGACAACATTGATGGTCCAAGCGTATCTGCGTAACAATCGGACAGTGAGATTCAACTTCCGCAACAACATGTATGCATCAACATGTAGCGCATCCGAAGGCGAGTTCTATGGTGTGCTAGAGCTGTCCAAATTGCTCCACAATCGAGAAATCGACACCACGATCGATATCCTTTCAGCACGCGGTGATCCGACCATAACACCTCGCAAAACTGCAGCAAAGTCAAGAACGTCACCGTATTTGTCGCTCTCGGTGCAACTGACACAAATGTCCATTGACTTGGACGAAGCCATAGCGGACAATAATTTTGTAGAGCTCGGACGCACTCTTGAAGGACTTCAAGTGCTTCGAAAAATGTCATAGCGGAAAACGACAAGCAGTCAATCAAGTAAACTAAATGACAATAAATCGTATTCCACGTTCTTTGTCTACAGCACGGTGGATGTTGACCTGGATATAGGAAAAGGGAAGAGTCAGAAGCATCATCTTCTTGCATGCGTTCGGATCATGATTCACAGTCAGTCATGGTGTCGACAATTGAGTACGCTGTAATCCCTGACGCAGCGAATGATGCTGTCCTTGCACTTGCGTAAAGCAAACGGATACGTCAGTTTTCGACGACAACCGCATGTGCTTTGCTCGTGTGAAACTCGGAAATAAAGCCAATCACGGAGTGGCGCGTCAACTCGTTCTCCAACTTCTTGACTGGACCCTGTCGGACACGTTTTGATCCGACTTTTGTAGTTGGCTGCACTCAAGTCTCCAAGCTCAATGAGAATCTGCGCTCATACGTTTGCAGTCGATTGCCTACAAATTTCTTCTTTTTTGTAAGCATGGAGTCTGGAATGGCTTTGTATAGTCGATGTCCACCAAGCATAGAGACCAAGCTTACACATCTCTGGAACAACCTGCTGGCTACGGCCGTGAGCAAGCACTTCACGATCGCGCATTCAGTGCTTACGCTTCTCGTTTCTCGTGTATGACGATCCCAACGCTGGCATTTGATCTTCTCTCGGTCAGATCCATCGATTTTCTCCTTCCGCATGCCACTCGTAATGGCAAAGCCAATTTGAGACAATGAGAGGAAACTGGAAACTCCATGAACGCTTTATCGACAAGGCGTTCCGCCAGCGTCTCATCTTCTCTGGCTTCATCTCATCGTCGTCTTCTACTGCCGCCTCTTCTACTCTCTGCACCGCTGCGCTTTGTGTTTTCACAGACAGCTCCGAAGCGGATGGGGCAGTTGATTCAGAGCCCCTTTCATCGCCTTCATCTCTATTTCGGCAGTTCTTGAGTTCACCTCGATCATCGCACGTGTTGCTGCCAGGAGAAGTTCACGTGCCTTTTCAATGCTGCGACTCTCTTCCTACTCTGTCTCCACAGCCAACTCCTCCTCGCTCAGCGTCGTCCACAGGCGCTACCCTTGACGTCGTTGTAGCGTAGCAGACGCTCTAGTCGCAAAATCATGATCGTGTTCCGCATTGTGGTTCCGTATCAAGGAGCAGGTTCAACATACGCCAAGACATTCACTCTTGAGCCACATTCCTTCTCTCAGGTGACAGAAGTCCATGGCGGTTACGCTTTCTCGACGGATGCGCACTTCCCTTCAACTATCGTCATTTCCACCAATGAACGTTTTCGTCGAATCAAGATGAGCTCGTTACTGCAAGGGCTCAAGTTCGTGCGTCGCACGGAGGGTGCTGATGATACCAGGAACAAGAGCACAAAGAAGAGAAAGAAGGAGGAAAAGAGAAGGAAGAAGACGAAGACGCATCAGGTTCGACGAAGGGATGAGAGCAGTAGCGACGACGAAGAAGATTCGAGAGCGAACGAAACTGCTGAAGTGAAGACGATTCTCCCACGAGACGAGTGGATGACGATGCCGTATATGAAAGACGAAAGTGACATTGTGGAGACGATTCAAACAGCTGAACAAGTGCAAGCTGAGACGAGACAAAAGAAAAGGCAGCAAGAGATTGACGCTGGCATGAGGGAGCCTGTAACAGGACTGGTCTATGGCCTCTACGATCCCAAGAATCCCGATGCTGCTCCCACAGTTTCAAGCAATAGTATCCAAGAAAGCCGAGAGGATCAAGAGATGAAAGACGTAGATGACGAGAAGCTGTTGTTTGGTGATGGAGGAGCTAGTTGGCGAGCCAAGATGTTGAAACGAGCGCAAGATCGAGCGCGCTCGTCAGGTGTCACATTGGAAGAAGTAGTGAGCGAAAGATTTGGATCAGTGAGCGCGCTGAAGGAGAAGGCAAGAGGGTCGGCAAAGGACAACGCTCATCTGCAGTATAAACGACATCGGATTGATGACGAAGAGGAGGTGGAGTCGACGAGAGAACGACGGACATTAGGTATTGGACGCGATGCAAAGGACAAGACGCTTTTATCCAAGTACTCGGCGCGAGTGCAACGATCAGTGGCACACGATGTGGAAAATGACGACAAACGTGATGGAAGCCGACGCCATACGGACCGAAGATCTAACTGGCGAGATAAGCAGGAAGAAGAGGATGAACCGATTGATTACGACAAGCTGCCTGATTTTGAAAAGCGCGGTGCCAGAGCTAACGCCTCTCGACGTGTTGCTGGTCGTAGCCGCATTCTAGAATATGACGAAAACACTTCTCGAAAAAGTGATTCGCGCGGCCAAAAGCACAGTCGAAGTCGCAGTGGTAGTAGAGGAAGTCTGGTTCGTGCTGAGCACCCACGAAGATCGGAGAGGCGATCTTCCTCTCGATCTCGTCATCGCTCTCGTTCACCAAGAAATCGTGGCTCCAACTCGTTGCACTCGAGTCAAGCTGGTCGTGATCAGCAGAACGGAGTTAAACCACCGCAATTCGAGAGGCATGCAATATCAACCACAGTTCCAATTGAGCCCAAGAAAACGAAACTTTGTCGCACCATTGATGAAGAAAAAGCAGAGGCTGAGCGACTTGAATTGGCGAAACGCAGTGCATTTCTGTATGGTGACAAGAAGTCTGCCGATCATACAACAACAGATGCATTGGGTGTTTCACCTTTGCCCGTGTCTGAAGAGAAGTTGTCCGGTTCTGGAACAGTGAAGAGGCCACATTCACCGACAAGAAGTACCGCATCGGTTCCTTCTGTGAGCGATCATGCTGACAAAGAAGATGGAAAGACTGAGCTCAATAAATTGGCAGCAAAAGCCTTGCGAGCTCAGATGATGGGCAAAACAGCTCTATTTCGCACGTTGACAGAGCAGCTCAACGAGTTGGAGGCTAAGCTAGAGCGGGAGAAGACTGCTGCTGCAGTCCCACACTACGAGGCGATTGTCGGTGCGCTGCCGCCGCTTGAAAAAGAAGACATGCGTCATGGATCACGTAAGGGTAAAAAGAGGCTTGCCGATCCCATGGATGTTAATGGACCCGATGTGACAGCCTCACTGGAGGAGCTTGTCCGAGAAGAGCGTATGTCAAGAGCACATGCCGGACACGACAACATGGATTCCATTCATGCGCGGAATATCGTTCGGCTTGGCTCGCGTTACAAGGGGACTGAAATCAATGCTCAAAATCTTTCCAGCGGATTCGATGAAGAGGATCAAGTGGATATGAAGATGCTGCAGCAACCTGGTTCGAACCTGACTCGACGTGCTCAAATTCAACGTGAGCAGACGATTGCTGTAAATGAGACCAAGATGTGGGACGAGCGGACGCGAAAGTGCCAGCTATGCATGAAGAGTCCGACTTTCAAAAAGCATTTGATGCTGTCTCTGGGCGAGTTTACGTATCTAGCCGTACCAAATCGACCTCGGTTGCATCCTGGTCATTGCGCGATCATGCCGATCGATCACACTTGCTCGGTTGTTCAAGCGGATGAGCAAGTAACTGAAGAAATCACCCGGTTTCAAAGTGCACTTAGCCGTATGTGCGAAAAAGAATATGGTATGAGTATGGTGTTCATTGAGCAAACCTGCGCACCTCATCGAAAAAGACATACAGTGATTGAGTGCATTCCTGTCGACTCAGAGCTGGCGCTGGATACGTCGCTGTACTTCAAGCAAGAGCTGATGCAAGCTGATAGCGAGTGGAGTACGCACAAGCCAATAATTGATACGAGCAAAGGTGGTATCAAAAGCAGCCTTCCACCTACGTTCGCATACTTTCACATTGAGTGGCGTACTCGCAAAGGAGGAGGAGGGTACGCGCACGTGATCGAGGATGAGGAGAAATTTCCGCGAGATTTTGGCGTGAATGTTGTAGCAGGCATGCTTGATGTGACACCACCCAAGTTTGGACGTCGCGAGGGTGGCAATCGTCGCTCGCTCGACGATGACAAGCGTGACGTGCTGGCGTTCCTGAAAGTCTGGGAGCAGTTCGATTGGACGCGAGATCTTGATGGTGGAGAAATCAAAGCATGAAAAAAGCCAAAGCAAATGCTACGAAACACCATCTCGTCGTACTAAAATATGACTCGCACATCGCACATCTATTACCTCAGTCGCTTACACTTGTCTGCAAGTACACTCAGAACGCCTTCTTCGGTTCTGTTCAAATGTCAGCGGTGGGGACAGTCGTCCGGTAATTGATAGGCGACCCCATGCTCGTCAACACCGCATTGTCAGTGTAGCTAGTGTCGGGAATGTATTCATACGCTGATCACATCCAAAACAAATGAGAAATTACAGAATGGAAAACACACTTCATCCGATTTACCTGCGTAGGTGTCGATGACGTCTTCCTTGGACTTGATCACGACAGTCGTCACCGCACATTGTACTATGAAAATCACACCATGTAAACTAGAAGCCAGATAGCCCGCAGTCGTTCGGTTCAAATTGTTGTGCGCTTCTAGTCCCTATCAACTCCAACGGAACTTGATTAGAAATCGACTTCAAGCAGACAAAGAAAGAGATAGTACAAACCCAGTAGAGAGATCCTTGGACAGCCATCACTAATATCAACACCGATGCGCCGACCACAGACCCAATCTATCGTAGTAGCAACAGTAAGCAAATGACAGATTCGACACAGCAACACCAACTTTAGAGCTTGAAAGTCTCACAGAAAAGGCGGACGGTGTCTTGTTTAGAATGACAATGGAGACGAACGTGAAGACCACGTAGACGCCGGATGTGACTGTTGCGTTGAAGCCAGCGTACGGTCTTTCAAATAAGAACATGGTGTTCACTAGTAACGCGCATGAAAAAATCTGTAGCATTGAATAGTAGAGAAGAGCGTTAGAAGTGCCCTTCCCTTCCAGCTCGAACTATCAAGAGCAAATGAACGAGAGCGCGAGTGAAGACAAAAAGTAGTAGAGCGAATAGATCAGCGCTTTTTCGAGTAGATGGAATAGTCAGATACACACCATGTTGCAGCACAGCGCTGCATTTAGCAGCTTGCGGCGAGTCTCGAGCATGTCTCGCCACTTGCACGAAAATGCTGGATGGGTACAAAATTGACATTGAGTGAGCTCAAATTAATCGGAAGGTTTGCCAAAAATGTCAATAGCGAGGATGTACGAAGTTGTCTGATCTGACCTATGATCCAATATTTGTAGCAAGTTTTGCCGCAAATTTGTACTTTGAACCTAGAAGTTGGCATTTGTCACTTCGGCTTATGGACTGAAATTTGCATAATCGCAAAAAGCTATTGACATCAACGCAATGGAGTTACGCCGAAATACAGAAGTGCTCAATGCAAGCCGTAGACGAATAAGTGTGCGGCTAGAATGCATTCAAGAAGGTCAGTAGCTACACTGGTATCATGCACCAGCTCAACACGATCTGCTGTGATTTCTTGCTCGAAATGAGATCCAGCTCACAATGCGTTTGAAATAGCGTGTCAGAAAAAAAACATACCCAGAATCAGCTTTAAATTACAGCGTCAAGGGTTTTACAGTCGCACTGCAGACAACATGCAGACGCTCGCTTTTGTCCGATCAAAATGCTACTAAACGAGAATTGCGATCACTAAAGGAGACGCTATGTCGATGATGTATTGTATATAGTACATTATTGCTGTCTTTGAGGGTGTCTAGGGGTACTCTCATTGCTCTTATATGGGATGGTTGGGCGGATGTTGAGCGGACGACGAGCGGACAAGACGATGCTCATTTTGGGACAAGACGACAAAAAAACATGAGCGTTGCTTTCTTTGGGTACGGGGACTCATACTTGTCATCTCAATGAAGCTGTCGCTGCGACAGACGCAGTAACACCGGCATTAATGACTCCTCTGCTCTCTAGCACCGATCGCATCAATGCTGCAGTGGCACAGCCTCCACCGTCGACCGGTACAGTACGTGTGTGCCACGCAACGGAAGACGAGTGGAACGCGTTTGCTGACAGCGAGAATCCAATCGTTCGGCTCAATTATCTTGAATGGTTTCTTGACACTGGCGACATCCACATCATCGAGTTTGCCGACACCCCACACGAGGAATATGCTCATGCGTTTGTATTGCATACTTCTTTTGCAGAGCGACATGTCAGTTTATGGCTCAAAGGACACATGGCCGCGAAGAATTCTCAGGGGAGACGATGGTGTCCAGACATCAGTTATAAACCGTACCCGACAACACCGGGATCCATGCTTCCTCCAGGCGTTGCAATATTTGACGACTTTCGGACGATTAAAGTCGAAGTTGGAGTCTCCCAGCAGTGGGGTATGGCACCAGGAGAGCTCGACCACAAGGCGATGTCGATATGGGCTGTGATGCCAGGAGTTAAGTATGTGCTATGTGTGAAGTTCGAGCCCGACTTTACGAATGCCGAATACAAGTTGTATGATGCTCGCGTCAATCCACTCGTGCAGCTGGCTCCACTCCCAATCGTCGTTCCAAGTACCGTGATCCAGTTGGACGGACGTCGAGTCCTTGGTATTCCACCAGGGATGGCGCTCCCGGTAGGGTTTCCTGCAACTCTGTTGGTGGATTTGTACTCTCCATTGGTCTGGGCAATGCGTTAATGAGACATCCAGCAATCTCTTGCGCAGCAACTACTGAGTGATCTAATTAGTCATAAATTAATGTGAACCGCCGTGTAGAACTGGCTTTATACCGGTATGGGCAGTATTTTATTGTGATATTGCAGCAGATTGATGATCAATATCCTTTACAAGTGAGCGCCACGCATCAATTGCTTCAGATAATTCGACACCGTCATCTTTCTTGAGGTCGAAAGAATAGTATTCTATAAGAACATCAGTCTTATTAGCGTTGCGCTCCTTCATTTTGCTTTCAAACCGATCTATTACATTAGAATAACGATTAAGTATGCTTTCAATATCTTTGCCTTTAGCATTTATTTTGATATCAGCTTCAACGTATTTATGCAAGAAATCGATTTGTTGAGAATCAAGAACAAGCTTCTCAGCCTTTACTCGACCTCGATTTTCATGGCAATTGGCATCAACGATGAGAAACGCCCATTTCCGCAATCGCTCAGTCGTTGGATCCACATCAATCGAATTTATCAAGATTATTTTGCTCAACTGTAATTGCTACATTACTTGCTATATTACTAAGGTTATGTTCTATATACGCACAAATATTTACTACTGATACAAAGATGCTATATGAGCTACTGACATACTATAAGTGAAAGCTCTGTGAGTATTTTCCTTTTACTCACACTTTCATCTAAAACTATCTCCTATTGATATTAGATAAGCCAAACCATGTTTCGCTTGTTGTTTCCGTAAGGCAACACTTGTATAGACATTCTCGAGACTCATAACATGAATCATCATCCTCTAATGTGACTGCCGCTGGAGTGACAAGTTGCGGCTTACCCGCAAAATTTGCGTGAAGTAAATTATAATCCGAGAAACGTTTGTACCAAGTATTTGTTGATCCATCCAAGTCTCACGTCCCAAATCAAGTCTCAGCTGCCACACAGCAAACGTGAACTCGATTGAACTTCATTCGAATAGTTGCATTAGGCGACAAACAGTTCCTTTAATAAAGATTCGTGGATGAGCTCGAGATAACAGCATCACCAGTAGTAGCTTTTGCTCACGGCGGGCAAGCAAACGTTCTAGACCTGATCCGAATGAGTACAGCTTCAAGTCTGTCATACGAGCGAGGCAGTGTGAGTCCTGTAGTGGTCAACATGTGCATCCACTTCTCTATTTGCGCTGTCAGACGCATATCAAGCACAAGAGTAGTGGCAGATCTTCGAAGAGATTCAAGACCTACGACGGCATCTTTTCGCCGTTCAAAAGCGTGCATTGAAGAATCGAGCCAAATTTCGCTAAGCTGGCGGTGCTGAAACTTTGAACTTTGAACACAGTCTAAGCACAAGCTGCAGGGGAAAAAGTCATGCGCTCGAGAAGGATAAGGGCTATAGTAGCGTCACATGGCGACAGACTGGAAGTCTTCCGATTGTTTACTGGTACCTCCTGGATACGTGCTCGGCGTCTTCATCGATCTTGGCCCTAGATACTCGGAGAGTGATGTTTCCAAGAGCGAGTTCGTGGTACGGTCTGTGGATGAGAAGCCTGAGCACGCAAGTCACCTCTTTGCAAATCAAGTAACGAATGACGGATACGTCGCGTCAATCTGTTGTCTCGACACAAGACGGAGAACGAGAAGAAGCCCGACAAGAAATCTTACGAAAGTCCTGTGCTTTCTTGTGAATACGTGCCCGATGTCGTCATTGGATGAAGTCTCGGAATGTGGGCGCTGTGTGCTACTGCAAGAGAAGTCCTTTGTCCACAGCAAGAGAGGCAGACACGTAGGCCCGCACTACCGACAATGGCATAACTATAATTGAACAAGAGGAATTGCCCGCGCTGGAGACGCTGATTCAAGCCTCCTGTCGTCGCTATGACCGTATATTGTGAAGAATATTGCAGCGATGCCGTCATTCAATACCGTAAGCTACACGACGTATCTAAACCGACTCAGTAGTGCTACTGGAGCAATGCGGCGCAGCCGTCTCTTATGATGAGATGTGAATGGCTTGCGTGGTGGTCGATGCGATAGCAAAGTGCATTGCCCAATAATGAGTCAAAAGACGTGCGTGGCATACAAAGACTGGAGTCGGCGTGATGGTATCAGAGGACA